>AYEL01072163.1:0-23137 GCA_000484575.1 Olivierus martensii
GATCACTACAAAATTTTCTACAAGGGAAAAAATTTATAAATATTGCTGAAGTCGAAAAACACTTAAAATTATTTTTTGAATCACAACCACCAAAATTTTTTGAAAATGGCATCAAAAAACTACCGACTCGATGGGAAAAGGTTGTAAATTCAGACGGAAATTATTTTACTGCATAAAATTATCTTTAAATTTGTAAATTTCGTTTTATTTGCTTATTGAAAAAAACGCACGAACTTTCCGGACAACCCTATATATATAACATAATTTCATTAATGAAAGTTTGCATAATGCTTCATTTTTATCAATAACTTTTTAAATATAGATGGATTTTCTTCATTCATAGCTTCTTTTATTTGAAGGGCTTGTCAGTATTCAAAAATAATAATTTCATTGGATGGCTAAGATTTCATACAAAAAAAAAATTTTTTTTTATTTTTATCTCATATAAGGAATGACAAGTTGTGAAAGAAATTAAATTTGAAAGAAATATTCACATTAATAGAATGACAATAAAAATGTAATAAAAATATAAAGATTTCAAATGATTTCAATGAAAATTAAGGGAGATTTCATAATGTGAATTTTGTGCATGTTAATTAGGCTTAATTTTCAATATCTCATGGATTTCAGTGTTAAAGTACTGAAAATTAAATTTGGTTTTTCTCTCTTGAAAATATGGAAAATCACATTTAAAAATTGAATTAAATTAACCTTCATTCTGATAATGATTATATATTTACTTTCTCTCAAATTATTGAGAGTAATTATTTCTATTATAACATAAACAGAAATTTTAATAATGCAATATGTGATTTAACTTATATTTTAGGAGAATAAAAGTAAATTTAATTCTAAATATATCTAACTAATATTTTTCATGTTTTGTTATAACAATTTTTATTGATGGTTTTATTTTTTGTAGTAAATTTTATAACCAATGAACTTAATAAACTTTTAAAAAATTTACTGCAAAAAATATGAGATTTTAACAAATTTATAAAAATTTTATATGATGATAGTTTTTTATATTTTTAATTTTTCAAAATAAAAAATTGATTAATGCATCTATAATAATGATTCTAATAAATGGCATATGAACTGCTTATTTTTTCACAAATTTATTATACCAGTTATTGGAATATATTTGTTGTTATTTTCTTTATTTATTAAATCTCTCCTGTCTTAATACTATACAATTTCTTTTAACTCAAATTTGAAAGTCAGTTATCAATTTAGATTAAAAAATTGATTATCTAGAGAAAATACATTCAGACTCCACTTTCAATTTTTGCATTTTTTTCAGTGTTGCATTGCAAAATAATTGACATTATTTCACCTTGAGTTGTAAAATTCCCTATTTGTGTCATTCTGGGAATTATTTTTTCTTTGGTAACACAACAGCTCACATTATATGGTTCAATTACTGCACCCAATACACTTGTACATGTGTGCAGTCTATTCCAAAATGTTTTTTCACCTACTGTGGTAACAGTCCATAACCCATCAAAGATAGATTATAATAACTGGAATTCCATGTGATAAGCATTGAATTGTAGAAAGGATTAGTTCATTTTCTGAAGAAATGGGAAGTGAGTTTTGTGAGGAACAGTTTAATTACATAATTTTTCTTGACATGATTAATTAATTTTGAAGGGATAAAACTAAGAAATACAATCAATCCCATCTTCCAAAGTTGATTAACCCCTTTGTCATGAAAACACTAAATAGTATCTTTTGTATCTTTGATAGCATATGGTATATTACTATACTAACTAATTCATCATGTTTTCTTTCTGTTACTGCATTTATTTTAAACTAATCGAAAGTACTACGAATAAAAGATTTTTATGTATTTTTGTATCTTTGATAGCATATGGTATATTACTCTACTAACTAATTCATCATGTTTTCGTTCTGTTACTGCATTTATTTTAAACTAATCGAAAGTACTACGAATAAAAGATTTTTATGTAACCAACTGTGTAAATTGCTTGTTTATATTTTAAGCATCATGTTTTATTGTAACTGAAAAATGGTAAGTTGTAATTAAGTGAAAACCATTTTGGAATAAATTATACATCCAAACATTTAAAAACAACAACACTAATTGCAGTTAAATCTATAAAATAAGGATAAACATTTATTTAAGAAAATGTTTTTGATCTTCAAACATGATTCTCATCAGTTTTCAATTCTTAGAATACAAAAATTTTAAATGCAGTTGTTTGTATATTCAATATTGAATATTTGAATGACTGTATTTAAAATTTTTTTGTATTCTAAGAATTGAAAACTAATGAGGATCTCATTTGAAAATTGAAAACATTTTTTTAAATAAATGTTTATCCTTATTTTATAGAGTTAACTGCAATTAACACTGCTGTTTTTAAATGTTTAGTTTGTAATTTTGCAGAGTTTTTGGAATAAAAGTGACTTTACATCTGGTGCCAAAATATGTAAATACAAACATATTCCATTTATCTTGATATTCTTCATTGTTAGGTAATTTATAAAGTTATATTCCTAATGTTTTCTTATTTGCTTTTTTTTCACCAAATGCTATACAATATGGCATAATGAAAATAATTAATGCAAATTCTTTTTTGCATCAATTGCAGAGATGATCTTTTAGAATACTCTCAATCTTTCTCTATGAAAGATGAGAAGAACATTCGGTCTATTCGAGTCAACAGGAACATCTCATATGCCAAAGCACACGAACAAGTCACTCCATTTCATATTTCAAAGATCTTTGCAATTGCAATAAAGATTTTAAACACCACTTCCATCTAAGTACAGACAGATATGATCTGCCCACCTGCAGAATCATATGCAGACTGGATGCAGATCATCTACAATCTTTCACACACTAAAACACCATCATCATCATCTACAGCTATGATTCTTTCTATTACAACTAATCCCAATACACCCTCTTTATAGAGCATTACCCCTAAATTTCAAAAACCAAGGAAATGAATAGATATTGCGAAGTCAATATCAAGAGACCCCAGTCAGGAAAAGAAAGAGAAAAAAAAGTGACTGGAGATAATTCTGAAGAGATGAGGTGGTAAATCCCTCCTCATCACCAGTGAGAAGAATTAAAGAACAAGAAAGATAGAACACAGTTCTTTTCCCTACATAAACTAAATTAAGTCTTCTTATTCAGTGAAATTGCCATATTGGTCTCCATAACAATCTTGCTGATGTCAGGTCCCTAATCTATTCCTTCTCTCTGGCTTGCCTTGTACTCCAGGAGACACATCTCAAACCTAGAGATGCAGTTTCCTTTTGAAGATATGGCATCTATTGAAAAGACAGCACCAGCTGTGATTGTGCCAGTGGTGGATTGCAATGCTAGTGGCACACCATATTTCATCTTTTTGTGATTAGCCTGCAATCCAATTCTCAGGCAATTGCTGTGTGTCTTTCACTTGACTCCTGTTTTACATTGTGTTCATTTACTTACTATCTGATGAAAGGATAGATGGAACAGATCTGACATCACTGATTGATCAGTTATCCATTCCTTATTTCCTGCCAGGTAATTTCAGCAGACACCACCACATGTGGGATTATAATATTAATCATTGTCATAGGACTGTTGAAAAGTTATCTCTGATTATCAATTCACCTTTTTTAATACAGGAATTCATACATATTTCCATACACCCACTCGGACTTTCACTGCCATTGACCTGTCGATTTGTACATCTGATCTTCTACCTGCATTGGCATGTAGGGGATGACTTTCTTGATAGAGATCACTTTCTCATTTTTTTTAACTCTTGGGGCCAGGAAGCTGTCACCATCAAAATGGAGGATTGAATCTGTAAACTTGAAGCTTTTTTACCATCCTTGCTTTCTTTTCTGCATCTACGGTTGAGATCTCAAATATCAGTGATGCTGTTGAAACTGTCACAGAGTGCATCATAGAGGTAGCTGAAATACCTCTATGATGCACTCTGTGACAGTTCAACAAAGCATCAAGATTTATTAAACATCATAAACTGAAACTATGACTGTGAGGTGACTCACAAGAGACAAGGTTTGGGTATTTTCCAGTGCTACCTCATTCAAACAAACCTAATTGCCTTCAGACACGCAAAGCCCAACTTTCTAAAGATTTGATGTCAGAGTCAAAGGGATTCTTAGAGGAGGTATATTTTTATTATTATGTTCTCTACTAATTCCATGATGATATAGAACAAGATTTAGAAGATCAATGGGACAACATCCCAACCTGTTTCCATACTCAAACATAATGATACATTTGTAAGTGATTACCAGGATATTGTTGATTTGCTTGGTTCAACATTCTTTTCTATTTCCAGCAGCAACAATTACCCTGATTCTTTTCAGTCTTTAAAGTTGCTTGTAGAGAATGCTCTCCTGAACTTCAGGCCTCTTCATCTGAAGATTATAACACTCCTTTCTCAATGGTTAAGCTTTACATATCTAAACACCATTCAGTCAACATTGCTGCAGGCCCAGACTTCATCCACTACATACTGTTGAAACATTTATCACCCAATTCACTCTCAAATCTTTTATTATTTTATAATTGAATCTAGTTAGAGCATGTGTTCCCATCTTCTTGGATTAAAGCTATTATTATTCCTTTTCCTAAACCAGAAAAAGATCCCAAGAACCCTTCCCACTATAGACCAATTGCTTTGACTAGTTACCTTTGTAAAGTCCTCGAATGTATAGGTGTTCTTTATGAACTATCACTTAATGCAGTTGTTTCCAAACTTTTTGTGTCTGCACCCCCCTTTTTTCATAAAAAAAAAACTGGTATGCCCTCATTTTCATAACAGTCTAATTTTATAAGTACTTTCTACTTACAATTTAATACTACAAAACATATTTTGTATAAGTAAAATTCTTATACATAAAAAATATATTTATTTATTATGGTGTAATAATTTTTAATACAATTAAACAAATCTCAGAAAAAAATGAAAAATAGAATGCATGTTTAATACAACATAATATTTAATGTGATGGTGGACTTGTTTTTCAGCACAAATTCATATCAGGATGTTATTGAATATATCGCTACTTGCAATTCTTTTTCTATCACTAAATAAACGAGATTGATAGTTTGTCTTAAAATATTTAATGTGATGGTGGACTTGTTTTTCAGCACAAATTCATATAAGGATGTTATTGAAGATATCGCTACTTGCAATTCTTTTTCTATCACTAAATAAACGAGATTGATAGTTTGTCTTTAAAACAGCTACAGCAGAAAGTTTCTGAATATATGGATATAAGTATTTATAACCTGTTTACTGATTCATGTTTTTTTTGACACAAATTTGAATTTTTTTGTTAATTCTTGCATGCCCCCTAATGAAGTGCATCCCACAATTTGGAAAACATTGACTTAATGTATTATTTATACTCATATTTTAGTTGTTCTGGCATTTTTGCTTTCTTGATAAATATCTGTCTCTTTAATTTTATATAGTCCTATTTTACTGCCTTTTATCTATATTTTATTTATACAGTATTTTATATATTTGTTGTTTATAATTCTTAGTTTTGTTTGACTTTGTTGTTCTTTTGTCATTTGTTTATCTGTGGCTATTTCACCCCTTTTTGTTATGTTTTAATTAATTAATTATTTTTATCTATATTTTATTTATACAGTATTTTATATATTTGTTGTTTACAATTCTTAGTTTTGTTTGACTTTGTTGTTCTTATGTCATTTGTTTATCTGTGGCTATTTCACCCCTTTTTGTTATGTTTTAATTAATTAATTAAATTTTTTTTATACATTTTCTGGCACAGCTTGGCCTATAAATCCCTTCCACCATAAAACCCTACACAACCAACTAACCGATAAATCCCTAACAAGCAAAAATTGTTTCATAAAAATTGATGCTGGTCTTCTTGTATTATAAGCATATAGAAAGACAACACAGAGATTTTCAGATTTATAATATATATAGATGCAGTTGAAGAAGAAGATAATGATACAAGTAGGCCTCGATTAGTGCGAGTTCGAATAATGCAATTCGATTAGTGCGAGCAAATATTTGATTAATGTGAGTTGTAAGCAGTCTTATTAACAAAGGTCCATCCCCTTTTATGATGTCAATTAACAAATTAATGTTATCAAATGTCCGTCCCCTTTTATGATGTCAATTAACAAATTAATGTTAATTAAAGGTCCGTCCCCTTTTACGATGTCAATTAACAAATTAATGTTAATTTTCGGTTAGTAAAACCGGACAAGCATTCTTACTAACAAAGCTCTGCCTCCTTTTATGATGTCAATTAACAAATTTCGTTAATTTTTGGTTAGTAAAACTGGACAAGGAGCAGTCCAAGAACAATAGTTAATTTTCGGTTAGTAAAACCGGACGAGGAGCAGTCCATGAACAGTCACATAATTTTCAGTTAATAAAACCAGACGAGGAGCAGTCCAAGAACAGTCACTTATCAAATGTCCGTCCCCTTTTATGATGTCAATTAACAAATTAATGTTAATTAAAGGTCCGTCCCCTTTTACGATGTCAATTAACAAATTAATGTTAATTTTCGGTTAGTAAAACCGGACAAGCATTCTTACTAACAAAGCTCTGCCTCCTTTTATGATGTCAATTAACAAATTTCGTTAATTTTTGGTTAGTAAAACTGGACAAGGAGCAGTCCAAGAACAATAGTTAATTTTCGGTTAGTAAAACCGGACGAGGAGCAGTCCATGAACAGTCACGCTCCGTCTCCTTTTATGATGTCAATTAACAAATTACCGTTAATTTTTGTTTAGTAAAACCAGACGAGGAGCAGTCAAAGAACAGTCACTTGGCTTTGAAGGGCAGTAAAACTGGACGAGGAGCAGTCCAAGAACAGTCACTTGGCTTTCAATCTTTTATGATGTCAATTAACAAATTAATGTTAATTTTCGGTTAGTACCATTTTATGATGTCAATTAACAAATTAATGTTAATTTTCAGTTAGTAAAACTGAACGAGGAGCAGTCCAAGAACAATCACCTGGCTTTGAAGGGGTGAAACACCAGAAAAATGGGCTTTTTTGCCATTAGCTATTTAACATTTATGGCAGAATATGTGGGACGAGCAAACTAATAATAAGCTTCACGAGATTAAACCGCTGATCGAGCAATGGGATTACAGCCATTGCAGGAACAGGAAAGAGGAAGTCATCTAGGGAAGACTACGTATTGGACACAGCCGGCTCACCCATAGATATCTTCTAATTGGTGAAGATCGGCCTGAATGCGATCTTTGTCATTGTGCCCGTACGATCAAACACATTTTAGTGGAATGTCCATACTTTACAACGGAACGTTGCCTTCACTTTAAATCTTCTAATTTAAATCTAACAACCCGTATTGGTAATGTTTTTAATTGTTCCAGCCTTTTTGCTTTTTTGAGGGATATTTTTGTTATCCGTGATATTTATTTAATTTCATTTTCTTTCTTTTAACATTTATTTTACGTTTGTATATAATTGTTGTTTTTGTTTTTTGTTACTTTGTAATTTTAACATATTTATGTAAATTTGTTCGTAATTTTTACAACCGTTGTTTATTAACTTGTTTTTGATTTTTTTAAATTATGTTTCGAATTTTTTAGAAAGCTTTTATTGTTAGTGTTAATTTTTTTCTTGTTATTTTTTAATTTAATCTTGTTATCCTTTTGTGTTTTGTCCATATTTGTGTGGCCAAAGTGGCCTTTGTAGTATATCCTTTAATATTTGGTTCCACTTTGCTCTTCCAATTACATTTTCTACAATAATCCTCCTATTTGCAATTGCCCTAGTTTTCATTATATCCTGAGCAGAAAGTGTTTTATTTTTAACAAATGAGAAATATTCAGTGCAACTTTTTTCTTTTCCAGAATGTCACTTATATCAAAGCCTTTATCTGCAAGTACAATATCACCAGGCTTTAGATACTCCAGCAATTTACATTTCTCTATTATTTGCTTATCAGTTATGGATCCACCACAGAGTTCAGAACAGTACATAACTAATGCATTTTCACTTACAGCTACAAGTCCTTTCATTGTTGGCAGTGCCGGATCTAGTTAGTGCAGGGCCCGATTGAAATATTTTTCGCGGGCCTCTCAAAATATGGCTTTATTTATAAATGTTACTTATTTTATTTATACATATAAGACCCATTTTTGTCGGCTGGATTGACTATGTGGAAACGCTGCGGCTTTCCACTCTGGAGGACTCGGGTTCGAATCTCGAGTCCTACCCCTTGAAAATATTTATCATGATCACGAAATCGGGCCCGCCCGTCGATCGCCGTCGTCCACAATCCGGCTGATCCCTCCGCAGGGATGGATAGCATGTGGAAGGCCTTCTTTCGCCTCGTCAATTATTCTTCTTATAGGAAAAAAACTGGCGTCATCTGATGACAAAAAAACAAAAGAAGGGAAGACATCAAGATGAAATTTATTTGGATAAATTTCACCTTGATGTGAAAATTTGAACAATTTTATTCATCGGAAATAGCAACCCCGTGGCCTAATTAGCATATATTAGGTTTCAATATGCATATTGATTAGAACCACTCCAGAGAGATGTGAATAGGATCAATTAATTTATAACTATCCTGTACAAACCATAGAGTAGAGATAGACTAGAGGGCTTACTGGTCTACTGCGCAGGTATCAACATACGTCACCACATCCACAAGTCACGTGATGTGGTGACATATATGTTGATACCTGTAGACGTGTGTTTACAAAGTTTAATGCTGAAAACGTTTCTTCTGGTAAATTAATATGTATACTTCAAGAGCAAAGAAAGTGCCTTTTGTTAATTAGAAATGGTGCATTATTGTTGTTGTTTTGGATCCAACGAAAAGTTTGTGAAATGAATCTCAAGTTATTCTTATAAGAACAATATAATGCTGCTTAATTTTATAAATTCAAAACTTCAAACTCAAAATTTGAAAGAAAATTTAAAGCTGGTAGAAAAGTTATTGATGCAAGAAAATAAGTGTTTTGGAAAAAGTAATGTCATTGTGTTATCATTTGATACATTAGGCCAAATGATACAGTATGTATTTTCATGATTTATTTATTCTGATAAAACATAAGAGAATTATTTTATGTATGTAAAATTCAAATGGTTTTGATGTTTTTGAGAATTTTGAATGTAAATAAAAGTCGTTACAACTATACAGTATACCTTTGTCTAATTTTATCTTTATTTAAAAATAGCCACTACAGTGCATTCATGGACCATTAAATCTATCAGCCAGCTTGCTCAAAAAGTAAAATTCATATGATTATAAAACCAAAAGTTTTTCACCCTGTATCTTATTAACTAAAGTGCAAATTCCTATTGAATTAGCGCAATAATAATTAAATCTACCTATATTTATGAATTTAGGCATTTTCTTTTTCAAAATATGAAAAAATTTCGTAATATTCCAATGATAGTTCTTTGTTATAATCGAAAGTAATAGTCATCTTTTAAAATTTTTTCGATAAATAAAAATTAAATATAAAAAAAATCTCTCTGTAACTTATTAAAGAAATAAAATATGTGATTTATAATTTTTGTATGCTTCCCCAGACTATATTTCATTCATAAAAATAATTCCTTTTCCCGCAAAAGTTTGCTCTTTTCCGATATAGAAGTTTCACACCATCCACAAGTCACTTGACACCATGTTGACACCCGTCTAACGTCTACTGCGCATCACAGTGAGCCCTCTAGTCTATCTCTACTCTATGGTACAAACTTGTATCCAAAATATTGTAATAGGGCTGAATGTAAAAAAGTAATTGAGTGTGAGGATGTTTTCTGTTATTGTAATCTTCCGTTACTTCTGTTATAATATCGTACCATTTATATGTTCGCGAAAAATGAAAAACGATACATATATTTTAAAATACATTATTTAATTATATAAACTTTGACAAGCGCGGGGGCCCGATTGGGTGCAATCGGCTTAAATCCGGCACTGATTGTTGATGTATTTTTGTATTGTGAAAATGTGATTTGTTGAATTTCTGAATTGCTGCTGTGTTCAATTGGGATCTCAGTGCAATCTATTACTGTTGTGTATTTTCTAGGATCACTTTGTACCATATCCCAGAAGCATATTTGTGATAATTTGACATATAGCTGATTTATAGTCCACTCAATGTTGTGCATAACTGTGCGATACAACCCCAAAAAATATGAAAGCATTTCATAATCAAAATTGTTGGAATACTTCAGAAGAGTTAGCAGTAGTTGATCATTCTGTGAAAAAGAACTGCATTTATCCTGGTTAGAAAATAGGAATGCAGAATTTGCCTCAAACTCCATTCTCTTATACCCTGAAAAGTACTTCAGTTGAGAGTCAGTTAAATGTTCATAGGAGATAAGTTGACTTCTCTTTATGCACAATATAGTTTGCATTGCTGTGCTTGTAAAATACACTGTTGAATGCTCAGGAACATGTTGCTCACCTACACCATCATTACTTATTTCAGTCCATTTATCTGTGGTTTCTATGCAGATGTGAGGATCCGCAACGTGGCGCTAGTGTAGATATTATTAAATCGTCAGTCCTGACCCAGGAGAAGTTTTAAGTGATTCTCCAACACCTATGTTACCGAATTGTCAGAAATAGCCGTTTATTAACGAGCGCGTTTATATGCGAGCGCCTTATTTAGTTATTTAGCGAGCGCGAGTAAGGGCACACGGGGTCCGGGTCAAAGGCGGAAGAGTACGCAGTATACAGGCAATTCTATATACAAAGACATTTATTTAAACAGGATATTAAACAATTAAACAAACAATAATGAAGTGATTACAAAGATAAAAATTGTAAGAATTCAAGGAAACGATTGTAATTGTGCATGAGTAAGCCTTAACTATATCTATCGTAGGTGTTAGCTGCAAATGGGTTGACTTGTGTATCGCTCCCTGGAGCTACATACCTGGATGGGTCTTGGACGAGTCGGAAAGGAGGTATTCTTGTGAGAGAGAACCACTTCTCTCTCTCTGAGTCTGAGTTATTTCTCGAGTATCCGCCGCCTTTCGATGACTCGCCGCCGAATCACTCCATCCCTCGCCTTTTATCTGTTGTCAGGAGGAGAGTTTTGAGTCAGTCATTGACATCATGTTGATGTTGAAATGTTGGCTTTTTGCAAGGAGAGTTCCTTGTTCTCCGTCCGATATTATATTGCTTTTCTTCCTCGTCCAGGCGGTTTTCAACCCGTTTGTTTATAATAAAATGACGACAGTCGGGGTAGGAAGGAAGCTAACTGTCGTTTCATTGATTTCATTACATTGATAAAAATTATATAAAGTTTGATAAAATTACGAAGTTTAAATGATATAATAATTGACAAAATAATGTTATAAATCGGTTAACATACTTTATTATTATTCTAGCGATTGTATAATTAAATCGAGTGACAATTAGTATAAAAATATATATGATAATTATAAAAGAAATATTAAAATATGGCACACACATACACACACGTTCTGCAACTTCAAAAGCAAGAAGTCTATAATATAAGGAGACGACAAGTCGGCAAATTTCAAAGGTATTTTGTGACACGCTAGAATAGCAGCGCCCTCATGTAATGGACATGGGCGCTGCATTAGAAATTCCTTTTATTTTTGCCTCTACAAAGTTTACTAAAGTCGAATGTTCATTTATATTCATTCATAAACAATTTGATAATATTCTTCATTTTATGGTGAAATAGCACTTTTTATTAAAAAATTCTATAGACAAATGTTATTTATTTCTATGATAATTTTAAAATTATAAAATTATCATAGAGAATAATATTTGTCATTTATATTTTAAAATTAAAAAATATTTTGTCCTGCAATAAACTATTTTATACTAAAGAATGCAATAAACTATTTTATCCTATTTTATAGAAATATTAAATTAATATGTTTTAAGAGAGTGATTTGTTTTCTATAATCAAACACACTTAAAATTATGGAAAAATTGTGAAGAGGTTAGATTTTGAGAACATCTTCCCCTTTGGCGAATTGTTGAAAACAAATTTTCAATGCAGTCTTGATTTAATCTTGCAGTCGATAGAAATTCAAGATTATAATTCTTTTGTAAATCTTACTGCTTGAATAGACTGCTTCCAACCATTAAATGATGGTGGTAGAACTTTTGCAGTTGGAACTTTCAATATATTTAACTATTGTAAGCATTTATTAGGAAACTTTATATGTTTACTACCATTTTGAATAGGTCACCTTTGCCATTTTGCCTCTCCTTTGAGTTTGTTGCTATTTAAGCAATCAAATATTTCATCAATTTTTAAAACAAAAGCTGAAGTATGACAAGCATCAAGTGGAAGTACTTTTGCAAAAATGGCAGTTTCCATACCTACTGAAACAGTTCGACTTAGAAGTTCAGCTGCGTACTTAGCTCTCATGCTTGAAAAATTAAATGTGTTTTAGTTAACTTGTATGCCACTCTTGGATGTAACTTTTGATCATGCAAAAAATTCAAGTAAATATTTAATCAAAAATTCATTAATTTCAAAATCATGTTTTCTTAAATTGTTCCTTATGCTTTTATGGAGATGAGGAATGTCAAATAAACAGTGAATGGTGATATCATTTTCAACAAACCATGGTTTATTTGTACACACATCTAGTTTCTTGTACATAAATCCATTATTTGCTGCTTGATCACACACAACTGGTTTTATAATAATGCCTCTGATACAACTTTTGCACTGTTTCTCTCACTAAATCAGCCAAAATATCTCCGGGCATATTACTGGATGTTAAAAAATAACCTAACGGCTATTTCCAATTTAAAGTTAACCCACGAACCATGAACACACAGGCAATATATTTGCTTCTTCCACAAAAGCCATAATCTTCCACTCCTATAAAATCATGGGTAGTATCATAAGATAAAGCAGCTTTTATACTCATCTCATCTACAATTAATACTGCAATGCAGTGTTTTTCTGGCCAAGAAAAACTTTTTCTCTCCAAAACATTAAGTGCAACTTCAGAAATTCCTGGTTGAAGATCAAATATTCTCTGGAGAGTGCGAATAGAGGGTAATTTAAAAATCTTTCTCATCATCCTATAACCACAGAGACTTGTATAATATAGATCTAGAGCAGCGGTTGCCAAACTCATGAAGCTTCTGAGCTACCATAATGTTTTTAAATCCTACTGTGAGCTACCAAACAAAAGAACTACTAACTTTTTAAAAAAATCTTACATTTGTTTATTGCCATAAATTTACATTGTACATAAGAAAGAATTATATATTAAATATAATTACCTATGTTTTATGTTTTCTTCATATTTATTTTTTCGTTTATTTTGTCCTTTACGAAACCTGCATGTAATGCAAATCTTGGTTTAATCATATATTTACTACCGTTTATAATTAAACTACTGTCGGTAGATCAAAGGCTTTTGTGCTAAGTGTGGACATGTTAAAAACATTTAGACTACATTTCTTAGTTATTATTTTTTTCTGAATTTTGAAAATTACATTTCTCGTTCTGTAGTTAGAAACGATATTTTAGTTGATTTGCAGTAAACTCAAACTAATATAACAGATGCAAATAATATTATTATTACTTATTTTGAAAATATTTACATATGATTAAGAGAAGTTAAGAAAATGTTATATTTTTTAAATTCATTTTTTGGAAATCTTGCCGCGGGCACATAACAGAGCAACCGTGGCTGCACTTATGCCCGCGGGCGTGGGATTGGGCACCACTGAAATAGAGGTTGAAGCTTTCCATGACTTTCTAAATTAGGGATTCCCAAAGTATGGCCCGTAAACCCTAGAAATGCGGCTCGCGATTATTGTATATTTTTCTATATATTATTTTTCGTTTTATTTTATAAAAATACAGTATTTTTCCGAAAATTTTGTTCTGAAGTATAAATCCATTCCCTTTACATATTTACAGGTATATTTTATGATGATTTGCTTTATTGGTTCAGATGTTACATATTCAACCAATAGTAGTTATTTCTCAGTTAGTAGGCGGCACAGAAATTTCCTGATAAGGAAATGGCGATATAATTGCTACAACCACCGAATGGTAGTAAGTGACCCTTTTAGTCGCATTTTACGACACGCGGGAGTAGTTAGATAGGGAGATGGCAGGTGGCCAGATGGCCGCATCATGGCGGCGATGACGTCGAATTATTTAATATTAATAACTGTTTAGTATAAGAGATTAAAAAATAGGAATGAACTAACACAAAATAGAAAAACTGATTATTCTATAGAGATAAAATTAAGATAGATGTAGAAACCAAAATTACTTATTTTTCTCAGTTAAAAATGTATATTAAACCATTTATTAATGAATTATTATTGTTCCTTACATTCCAACTATATTGATTATAATATAAAGATTTAATTTTAGTTCTTCTTTTCTAGGGTTATGTCTCATGGTCTGTTATGATGATCATTCCATCTCTTCAATGGTCATGCTGGCAATTGTTAAATTTCATAGACTTAGCTATAAGAAAGAAAAGCTAGACAATATTCTTTTAATTTTGTTTCAAATATAATAATCCTTTGAATATATAGATATCTAATGGGAAGTTATAAATTCAATGTAGGAGGTATAAATAATAATTATCAAAATGCAATTTTTCAGTTTATAAAATCTAAATCAATTTGATATTATGGATACTTATCTATATGTATCGGTATATAAAAAAATTAATGCATATTTGTTATTGCTTGTACATCATTCTTTTATTAAGTTATTTTAAATTAGTTTTATGTTAAACCTGGCTACAATAATATTTGCTATGTTTTTTAATAACTAGATTATTAATAAATATATAGTACTATGTTATCAATTCTTTCCAAATAAATTAACATTGATGAAAACATTAACAACAAATGATGGAAACTTGGTTGATAACAAATGATTTAATATCATATCTAGAGTGAAACTGAAAGTTTAAAATAATTAGTATGTTTTAGATAGCAGTGATGAGATTATTTCTGCAACAGTACTTATGTAATAATATTGTAGATAAAAAAATTTCTTTTACAGATTAGAAAAAAATATATAGATAGTCATTTACTAGAAACTCTAAGGTGTGATGAGAAAAATTACTGTAAGTGAAGAACTTTCATATAATGAAAATTTTAAAAATTATGTAAATAGCAAATATCAATTTTCAATATTTAATTAAAAATATTTCTTTTGTACATAATAAGATAAGATAAATTCTGATTTTCCTCTAACAAACAACAAATACAATATATAATTAAAAATATAGAAAATTATTTTTACTATTGAACTAATAATAGTTTTATTGTAAAATATTCTCAATGGTTTCACCTTAAAATCTATCCTTTTGTTTGCTACATATATAAGAAACAAATTCATAATGGAATATAGAAAATTTTTGTACAGGATTAGACAAAACAGAAAAATAGAAATTAAATATATAAAATATCATGAAATTACTATCCGATAAGATAGATTAAGAATTGAGAAACCATTAAGCTCAAAAAATATTACCTTATATAGAATTAAATAAATTAAATAATGTATATTAGAGGGGAAAGATGATAATACACTAATTTAAGAGATATGATTTACAAAATCTTTTGTAATTGCTACTTATAACTGTAATCCATAGGAAACAAAATCAAATTTAAAGAGCATGATGAAAAATATGACTGCATACTAGAGCAGCTACAGAACAGCTGAAACGTACATTTTTATAATGATACTAACCAAATATTCAATCCAGTAAAATGCATTCATGGCGCACAATCATTCTATATATTAGATAAATTCATTTTTTAAATTTTTATACAATTAAACAGAACTTATTATAATTAGCATAGTAAAATCAATCATCTGTTATATTTTTATTTTTGCTAATAGTATCATATAATCCTCACTAGAAGATATGCATTCTTAATTTTTATTTGAAGGCTATGATGTATAGTTATATAGCTGTAAACATTCTGATTTATAATTACAATATACAGTGATAACTTGGTTCACGAACACAATCCATTCCTTGACCCTGTTCGTGATCTGAAAAGTTCGTAATCCAAATCAATTTTTCCCTTTGCAATTAATATAAATCCAAATTTTATGTTTTTTGACCTAGAAAAAATTTTTTAACATGTTATGGCTTTATGTATGGAAATAATACAGAAAAGAAATAAATATAACAATAATATTAGAAGAAAGCATGTTTAACACTTTTCACTTCACTAACACTTTTAACTTTTTTGGGAGCCATAATAAGGAATAAATTCACTAATACTTTTAACTTTTTTGGGAGCCATAATAAGGGATAAATTCCACTAACACTTTTAACTTTTTTGGGAGCCATAATAAGGGATAAATTTAATGCTAACACTTTTAACTTTTTTGGGAGCTATAATAAGGGATAAATTTAATTAAATAAAGAACTAAAATATCAACACTTGTTGGAACTTTACTGTACCCATACGAGCTGACCTAAAATATCAATACTTGTTGGAACATTACTGTACCCATATGAGCTGGACTAAAATATCATCACTTGTTGGAACTTTACTGTACCCATGTGAGCTGGGTGAACTGGATTGCTGCTGTGCGCAGGGTTTTGTGTGCCGCAAGTCACGTGCACTCCATGCACTCCGTGCGTGTGTTTGTGAACCGAAGCATCGTTCGTAAAGCGAAGTAAAATTTGTTCGCAAATGGTGTTTGTAGACCGATTTGTCTGTGAACCACTGTATCTCTGTACATGGCAAAGAAAAACTTTGTTGTAAAATTTTGTGTACTGATAGGGGCCTCAAAACAAATCGAAAATGACTAATGAACATATAGTCTAAATGGCACCGTTTGAAGTTTTATAACTCAAACGGTGCCATTTAGACCATACGTTCTTCAGATATTTTCGATTGAATTGAAAATGACTAATGAACATATAGTCTAAATGGCACCGTTTGAGTTTTATAACTCAAACGGTGCCATTTAGACCATACGTTCTTCAGATATTTTCAATTGGTTTTGAGGCCCCCTATCAGTACACAAAATTTTACAACAAAGTTTTTCTTCACCATGTATGTATTTAAATGAATGAACTAAAATTGTACAGTTAGTAATATATTTATTGTATTAATTTCTGAATAGAATATACTCTATCAAAAATACGTTTCTGAAAAACAATATATACAATTTATAGAACAAAGATCTTACATTTTAATATAGTCTTTTTGTTAATAATAAATATCCCCTTGTGTTCACATATTGATGACAATTAATTTTTAAAAGTTTTCCTTTTCATAAATTATTGACATCTATTATTAACTTTCATTTGATATTTTTAGTAAATTGAGTTTAAAAACATTATTAGAAACTACTAGAAATAATTCCAAATTTTTCAAAACATTAAGTTAATAACAAATGTTAAAATATTATCAATAAATGTTGCTAATGCTTTTCTATAAATTCTGAAAACTTTAATAGCCTTATTATAAATATGTGCTATTATTAAGAATAAATATTTTAAGTATGAGCAGATCTTTATTTCATAATACTTTACAATTTACACTTCACAAATTACCAAATATAGATCACTTGTGAGAAGCCATTTATATACTGTATATGAAAAAAACAGTTATAGTCTGACTGATTTCAAACTGTTCACACACAATTCTTCAGCATATTTTATTTTGAAGGATAGAATCAATATGATATATTGATTCTTCAGGTCTGAACCTTCCCAAGAAGATTTGTCGTCATATCTTATTTTCAAAAAAATAAGATAACAATTGATCCTAGATCCTTTGAATGCTAATGCCTTTTCAGATGGCTATTTGGTTAATTATGTATGTTATTAATTGTATTTTGTGCTTACAAAAGAATAATCTTATTATAAATCACTGGTAGATATGATCCTGTTTCACATCATTTTTTAAGCCATTATTTGTATTTAGCAAACAGAACAAACTAGACAAATAAGAGTTAAAATTCTTGTTAATCTACTTATATTTAAATTCTGTAAAATGAAACTGTTTTCCGTATAAATCTGTTTTATAGATATTAGAAATCTTATCAAAAATTGCTTAATGTAAAATAATGCAATAATATTGAGGATAAGAACCAAATGAATAAGATAAGCTTGAGATAACAGAGAAAGATTATTTCAAATTGTATCAAAATTAATTAAAAATATTTTTAGGAGTTTCATTTTTAATAATTTTTGTTATTTAAGAGAAAATATGCTTTTCCTTCAGAGTTGTTTCACTGCACATAAGTAATCATTTACAGGCAAGCTAATTTTTTTTTATTTTTTTTTTTTTTTATCGAAAATGAAGTGGAATATTGTATAATGTATTTTATTAATGAGAATTTATTTTTTTTATATTGGAACATGAGAGAAATATCATAAAAAAAAAAAATAAATAAATAAATGTTTGAAAATATTTATAAATGAACTAAATAGATAATGGGGAACAGCTTTTCTCACAGTTCAAAAACACTCTTTTAATAAAAGTTTTAAGTATCAAAAATTATTTTTTAAATTGCTAATATATAAATTTTGATTTGATATTCTGAAAATTTTGGCTCATATGATACAAATCTTCATTAAAAAAACTTTATAAAAATTTACTAAGCCAGTGATTTCCAAACTGTGTGCACACCACCTTTTTTTTCCTAAAAAATTGGTATGCCCTCTCATAACAATCTAATTTTATAAAAACTTTCTACTTACAATTTAATACTACAAAACAATATACCATATTATTACCATTTAATTCTTATTTAATCTGCTAAATAGTGCTACATTCGTTTGTTTTTGTTATACACCATATTTAGTATAAATAAAGTTCTTATACATAAAAAATATATATTTATTATGATGTAATAATTTTAATTACAAATAAACAAATCTTACAAAAAAAAAAACGAAAAACAGAATACATGTAATCAACATAATATTGATATTTAATGAGAGGGTGGGTTTTTTTTTCAGCACAAATTCTCTCAAATTGAAATGTCATTGAAGATATTGATACTCGCAATTCTTTTTTAATCATTAAACAAGATCAATATTTTGTCTTTAAAACAGTTATAGCAGGAAGTTTGAGTACATGTGTGCGTGTGCGTATATATATACATACATATATACACACTGTATTTATCAGGCTGGGGAGCTGGAGCTGGAATTGGAACAAGAGCTAAGCTGATCATATTCAATGAAGCCAGAGCCATTAAAATTTCTGCTGGCTCCAGCTCCTAACCATATACCATATATACTCAAATATAAGCAGACCTCCCAGCTTTACAGTTTGAAAATCGGTAAAAATGCACAACCCGTGTATAAGCCTACTCTGACTTTAGCACTTAAAATTCGATAAAAATTTGAAATATGTTGTGATATTAAGGTAAGTGATGTTTCATGATAATGGTCATAGAAAAAAACTTTTATAGTGATGTAGCCGGAGCCAGAGCTAAAGCCTCAGTTTTAAAACAAAAACAAATGACTCCAGAGCTGGAATTGGAGCTACAGCTGGAATATACTGTGGCTTTGGAGCTGGTGCTGGAGCCTAACCTATTTCAAGCCAGCTCTCCAGCCCTGGTATTTATAATCTTTTTGCTGATTCATTCTTTTTCAACACCAAATTTGATTTATTTTTTTTTGTTCGTTTGTTTCAGAAATGACACTTTTGTTAATTCTTGTGTATCCCCCTTAAAATAGATTAGAGTTCCCCTAATGGGACATACTCCACAGTTTGGAAAACTCTGTATTAAGCCATATAAAAAACCAGACATTTATCCTTGACATTCTGCATATACAAAAGTTGAATTACAGTAGGTCCCTGACTTTTATGGTTAAGGTGTCCAAAAAATTTCTGCATAAGCCAACAATGCATATACTCAATATACAAAAATGGATGCATTAGCAAACAGAATGGCCAAATGAAATTTATGAATACAATGGAGATAAGAAAATTTAAAGGCCATAAGTGATATTTTTGCATAAATGTAATTTTCCAATGAATTTTTTATTCACATTTTATAGAAATTCAATAAAATCAAAGAGACTTAAGCATCCACATATTTCTGAAATCACACAAGTTGAAACTGTATAAGTCAGGGTCCTACTATATTGTTAATTAATTTCACTTATGTAAATAATTTTCATATAGTATACAATATCAGGTGTTTATTCTATTCGTATGACGTGTTAAGATTCAAATATTCAAACTTTAAAAAAATGCAAATTTTAAAATATATTGGTTTGCTAAATAAAATTATTGATGTTATTGATGCTTGCACAAAATTAAATTTTCAATCAAAAATTAATAATTAATAATATAAATTTTAAAACAAATTATAAAAGCTGCATAAAGTGGTGATTAAACATACAAAGTAATTGCCATAAGTATGATCTCTTAATATGTCAAAAATAAATAAATTAAATAATAATAATAAATAATATTTCAAATGGCAAAAAATAGGAGGGATTCGTATCTAGTCAATATATAAACTTTTTAATGATAATATTTTTTTTTAAGATCAATTTAATAATTCAGCAGGCCATAACAGTGCAAACATATATTACTATACCAATATAAGATAAAATAGTTAATATATTAAATAAATTTTTTAAATTTTTATTTAAAAGTTTAAGGTTCCTTCCCAAGCATTTAGGGAAGGATCCCAGTGCAGTTGCAATGACTTCCTTAATCTAGTTATAGCAATAAATACAAGATTCTTCTAGAATTATAGATTCCCAACAGAGAATTTTCATTCATTCTTAAAATCTGGACTTTGCAGAATACCATAGCAATATTCATTGTTTGAAATAATTTAAAAAATAAAATTTATATTTTTAAAATTCAAAAGTTTGCCATATAAGTATAAATTAAAATACAAAAAGCTTTAAAAAAAGCCTTTTTTGAATTTTGAATTTATATTTAATTTTTATAAAATATCCACAAAACACTTCCAAGCAGGAAAAAATACAAATCTATTATTAGTTATTCAATACATATACTAACAACAATATGTGATAATGTTTTCAGTTATTTACAGCCTTTTTCAGTCACTTCTTCAAATGTGTCTCTTATGTTTTACACTGGGGTGTAATACAGATTGTCCCTGTTAGGTTAGTTTACAAATAAACATCTAGCTAAGACTCTGCACATTGACATTTAAATGGTTATAGGGTGTTAAAATGTCAACATAGAGTCTTGTTAATTTATAAAAAAACCTAATGGATAGCCTGCATCACACCCCATTATAAAAGACATATTAACACATATTAACACACTTATATATTTCCTCATTATGTACAATGTAATTGTTGTTTTTTGTAGAGCTATCACCATAGCAACAGTATATTCTTTTTCAAACATTTTAGTTTGAAAGCGCCTGAAGATGGCTGTTTAGCCGAAAACATTAACGCAGAATAGTTAATAAAATATTTAGTTCACGCTGCAATTTAGTGCTGATTTCATTTATTGAGATTTGTAGATCAAGGTTAAGTAAATGTTGTTCATTTGCTAAACAAGGTAAATATCTCCTGTCTACTAACATGTTACATAGATAAAAACAGATAAATTACAGATTAATATAGGCATACCTCACTTCATGGTATGTCTCATATATATTCTATGTTTTTATTTTATATCTCAAAATGAAAATTATCTGCAAAATAATACTTAGAATTAGCATATAAATGGACTGAGACTAGAACCATTCTGAAAAACAATGTATGAGACCCAGAGTCAAACTTAGTCCTCCAAAGTGATAAATAAATTCTTTAAAATGCAGCAATTTGGCCAAGTGTTTAAGCCTAATGCTATTGTGCACTTAAATAATATTAGTGTAAATAGGATTTTAGGCTTTTATATGCATTAGCAAATGAAAAAAGGCTGATTTGTTTTACAGCAGTGGTCTGGAATATAACCACCATAACAATGAGATACGCTTATATTTTTATTTTAGATCTGCAGAAATACTTGTGTATTTTATTTTCTATAGTTCATAATAGGAAAAAAAGAAAATAAACAAAAAAAGATGGATAATATATTGAATAAATATGATATAAAGATTATTTATGTTTTCATGAAAAAAAAACTTGATGATTTTTAAGTGTGTTTGAAAAAACTGCATTTTTAGCTGAATAAGTATTAAAATGTAATTTATACATAATAGAAGTAGAGTTAAATTTCATCTTTGAAAACAGTTATACTGTTAGTAATAAAGTATTCATAATTGTGTATAATATTTAATTAATAGATAATATTTAATATTAAGCTAGCAAAGAATTAAATAATAATTGTTTATGTATTTATATATGAATAATAAGCCTTATTTCATTATCAATATGCAAATACTTATAATGTTGATAATATACAAAATATTAATATATCATTGCTTATATAAATTCTGAATTATTAAAACTATTATAAATAAACGTAACTTACTATTTTTCTTAAAAATAGCAATTTACGTTTATTTTATTTTTCTTAAAAATAAAATGAAGTACAATACTACATAGGAAGCCTAATGCTATTGTGCATTAGGCTCCCTCGCCTAAGGTCATTCTTATGTTTCTTAATCCTGGTAGCCAATCCTCTAAAAAGAGGATTGGCTACCAGGATTAAGAAACATAAGAATGACCTTAGGCGAGGGAGGCTCAGTACGGCCCTCGCGACAAAGGCATATGAATGTGATGTGAATATAAAATGGAATGAGGCTAAACTCCGGAAACAGTTGAGAGATCCCAAACTGCTACCTATGCTAGAGAGTATAGAGTTTGAAAGGAAGAGACAAGACGGGAATGTTATTAACAGCAACTCACCAATAGAATTACCAATGTCGTGGAGATGGTGTGCTAGACGTAATATATGAGAAAAGAACCTAAGATTTGCAAGATTATGGACCCAATATAGATGGAGAGATCATATGGCTATGTCTGTATTATGTGCTTTCTGTATTTCTATTGTTAGAAAAGTTCGGACGAGAACAATACTTAATGCTGAAATAAGAACTTCTATTTGTATTTTAGTTAGTGTATTGTAAAGACATTATCTGAGGTTACACCGCTCTATATAGTGCGATAATATGTTATTTTGCTTAATTATGTTCCTTGTATGTTGTTTAATTTGTTCTATATTATATAT
>AYEL01072164.1:0-94977 GCA_000484575.1 Olivierus martensii
CAATTATATATATATATATATATATTTCCTTTTCCTCTGTAAGATATCAAAACCATACATACTACATCTATTTTATATATAGATTTTTCTAAATTTTATTCAGTTTAAATCCTGTCTAAAAAGTATACTACAGTAGAAGTCCGATAATCCGGCACGTTCGGGACCGGCTCGGTGCCGGACTACCGAATTAATAAATAGACAAAGGCATATTTGGCCACCAGGAATGGTCTTAATGACATTAACCAGCTGTTGTCATTAAAGACAGTATATATTAGGAAATATCATTATCCTTAAAGATATAATGACATTGACTGGTTCTTGATATCAACTAACTGCTTTGAGACAATGTTGTAATGTAGCATTTCCCAATCTTTTTCTATAATGGAACACTTCACAAATCCTGAAATTTTTACAGAACACCTTGGTTATTTTATACTGTAGGTAAATATTAATAATAAATAAAATTCTTATAATCAGCACTACAAGCAAGTATTTTAATAGTTTTATTCTTATAAAACATTTTCGGACTATCTTTAGTCCCTCTTCAGTACACTCAAATTTTTATCGTTTATAAGTTCATGGAACAGAAGATATTCTAGACAGAGTTCTTAAACGTTAAACATTTTGTTACTCTTTCGAATTTTTACAAACATTGAAATCAGAATCTCACAGAATATAAAGCATTAAACTTTTCGTTATTCTTTCAAATTTCCACAAACGTTCGAATTGGAAATGTATATAATATAGAACAGATTAAACAACATATAAGGAACATAATTAAGCAAAATAACATATTATCGCACTATATAGAGCAGTGTAACTTTGGATAATGTCTTTACAATACACTAACTAAAATCCTTAACTGAAACAAAAAGCACTTTTAGCATGTTAAGCAGTTTGTTTATTTTGAAATTTATTACTAACTAAAATAAAAATAAAAGTTCTTATTTCAGCATTAAGTATTGTTATCGTCCGAACTTTTCTAACAATAGAAATACAGAAAGCACATAATACAGACATACCCTATGATCTCTCCATCCATATTGGGTCCATAATCTTGCAAATCTTAGGTCTTTTCTCATATATTATGCCTAGCACACCATCTCCATGACATTGGTAACTCTATTGGTGAGTTGCTGTTAATAACATTCCCGTCTTGTCTCTTTCCTTCAATCTCTATACTCTCTAGCGTAGGTAGCAGTTTGGGATCTCTCAACAGTTTCCAGAGTTTAGCCTCATCCCATTTTATATGGAATGAGGCTAAACTCCGGAAACAGTTGAGAGATCCCAAACTGCTACCTATGCTAGAGAGTATAGAGTTTGAAAGGAAGAGACAAGACGGGAATGTTATTAACAGCAACTCACCAATAGAATTACCAATGTCGTGGAGATGGTGTGCTAGACGTAATATATGAGAAAAGAACCTAAGATTTGCAAGATATTCACATCACATTTTATATTTACATCATATTCATATGCCTTTGTCGCGAGAGCTGTACTGAGCCTCCCTAGTTTAAGGTCATTCTAGAATGACCTTACGGTCCAGTACGGCCCTCGCGACAAAGGCATATGAATGTGATGTGAATATAAAATATGATGAGGCTAATTTTCCTTGCATAACGATTCTTTTACGGCTTTATATATGTTTAATATGAATTGTTTCTTATATCCATGCTCCTGGCCTATTTTTATAATATAATTGATTTCTTTCTTCCTATCCTCTTCCTTTTGGCAATAGATTAAGGCCCTTCTAAAAAACGATTTGAACGCAGTTTTTTTGTGATGCATTGCATCATGTGACCAACATGGAATAATTACAGGGTTGGTGCGTTGGTTTACGATAAACTCATGTTATAATATTATTTTCTTCTATTGTTATCTTTATATCCAGATAGCTGATTTCCTTATCACTTTGTTGCTCTTTTTTCAACGAACAATACTTAATGCTGAAATAAGAACTTCTATTTGTATTTTAGTTAGTGTATTGTAAAGACATTATCTGAGGTTACACCGCTCTATATAGTGCGATAATATGTTATTTTGCTTAATTATGTTCCTTGTATGTTGTTTAATTTGTTCTATATTATATATGTTTCTGATTTGAATGTTTGTGGAAATTTGAAAGAATAACAAAAAGTTTAATGTTTTATATTCTATGTGGTTCTGATTTGAATGTTGGTAAAAATTCAAAAAAATAATGAAATGTTTAATGTTTAAGAACTCTGTTTAGAATATCTTCTGTTCCATGTACTATAAATGATAAAAATTTGAGTGTACTGAAGAGGGACTAAAGATAGTCCAAAAACATTTTACAAGAATAAAACTATTAAAATACTTGCTTGTAGTGCTGATTTTAAGAATTTTTTGGATATTAAAACTGTAATAAATCTCTTTTGTGGAATCCAGCAAAATTATTGAATTATTTTAATTAGTAAAATTTTATAGTTTTAAAATTGAAATTAATTTTTTTGATAAAATTGGAGATATCTAGAAAAGTAGAAGGATCAATTTCATCAAATAATGATGAAACGAGAATACCTTCTGCCAGACAATAAGATAATATGATCGCCTCTTATTGAATAATAAAAAAAGATAAGATTGTCCTCCAAGCAGAAAGGACAGATGAGAAGTGTTCAAGACAAAGAAAAAATAATACATTTGAGAAAAATATGAGAGAAATGTAGCAGAGGATGAATTTGTGTTCTGTTCCATTGGTGGTTGTCTGATGAGGATTAGAGAATGAAGACATCAAGGATAATGGAAGAATGACAGATTTCTTGTTTACTCTCTCCTGGGTATGATCTCCTCATCAGGTAACTCTCTCAAACAAAATATGCTAATATTGTGCTTTATTTCTTGTGTGTTTTATTATGTTTGTTTTGAATAAATATATGCTATTTATTTTATGTGCATTTCCAAATCAATTCTCTTATCCTGGATCCATGCATTACTTAACTCATGATCCTATTCAGAAATATGCTAAAATTTATTGACACATTTTTTTCAGCCATACACTGCAAGATCCTCACACTTTCAATTCCATGTTGTTGATCTTCATCGAAATCTGACAAAAATGAGTTCTGTATTTCAGTAACAATGATTAAAAATAAATAAAATAATGATATCTATATACAATTATGTAAATTTATAAATATGCTTCTTTTTTCAGTTATAAATATATTATTCTATTTTTAACTAAAGAAAGTGAAAAGCAACAATCATGAATTCCATTTTTAAAAACTGAGGAGAAAAATATGTATTTACTCTCAATTTTTTTTGCTGATAAAAGAATTAAATGTTTCTTTTATCAGTAAATCTTTTCATAACAATGGTCAGATAGTGTTTGGTTCCTCTGGATAAATTTTATTGAAGATACTCAAAGTAACTTATCTATTTTCTAAATTCACATATTCTTTCTACAAGAAATTGCTAATTAGTAGTTATAAAATTATAATTAAGTAATTTTTTGTTGAAAGTAATAATTTTTAATTAGAGTGAGAATAAATAAAATATTAAGTGATAAAATAAAAAGACAACATTATATAAAAACAGTAAAAACAGTAATAACTATATATAAAAACAGTAAAAACAGAAAAATATAACAGAAAATTAAAAAGTTTTATATAAAAATGTTTTCAATTCTGGGTTATCATCATTAGTATTTCACAATATAATATACAGTTACTATATATTATTCTATACTAAATGTTAATATGATTTCATTGATATGTTAGAAAGCCTTCAGTATCATTGATAATCAGGCATATCATACTTTCTGATTAATTTTATTTATAACTGTAAATGATGATATCATTGGAAATCAGTATTAAGTCTATGGGAGAGTCAAAGTTCATTTATATCGCTAAGCTGATAATACAGTCCACTAAATTATTCATGATATTACAGTAAATTGTCATAAAATTATGACAATTTACTGTAACATCACAAATAATTTAAGCTACAAGCTTTGAATAAAATTGCAATATTAACATGATTTTAGCATGTAGTAAATTATCTGCATATCTATAATATATATGATGATCAGATGTATAATGATGTTTTGCACATTCCAATCAATTCTGTGTTCTAAATTGGCAGAGGGTTGTAATTTTAAGTTGTTCTCAAAAGCCTCTATAATTAATCATCAAATGAAGCAAATTGCATTGAATGTTTATTCAAAACTGAAACCTGAAAACCTAGACACACAATTACATAAAAATAAACATTGTTCTTATTGATGCTGTTACCTTTTACATTGAAATCGACACATGACATTAATATCTTCACAAAAGTTGGTAATATGCCTGTCCCATAGACTTAATACTGACTTCCAATGCTATCGTCAAATATAGCTATAGTAACTAGCATTGTATCCAGGAATTTCTGCCACATAATGCAATTTATAAATATCCTTATTTTATCAGTACACTATCATGATATTAAGTACTCTGGAAACTTTATCCATTGGCTCTTTGAATCTAATTTTGATATTGATTTAACCAGCATATGATGTCACAATGACATTGTGCTCATTTGTAATATCACCAGGGATGCTGAGAGAAATCCCGGGCCCTGGTACGAACCAGGTTTTGGTGCCCCTATATATATATATATATATATATATATATAACAATTTGAACGCAGTTTTTTTGTGATGCATTGCATCATGTGACCAACATGGAATAATTACAGGGTTGGTGCGTTGGTTTACGATAAACTCATGTTATAATATTATTTTCTTCTATTGTTATCTTTATATCCAGATAGCTGATTTCCTTATCACTTTGTTGCTCTTTTTTCAACTTTAAACCATACGCCTCAATTGTAAAAGCTTTGGCTAACATATTAATATCACTACTGTATTCCCATTGAGTGAGTATATCGTCTACATACCTAGTATAGAACTTCAAAGACAGTTGTAAATCATTTACAATTTTTGGTTCTAAACTTCTCAAAGTTATTTCGGCAAGAACCCCTGCCATAGGGCTGCCTATCAGGACTCCTATTTCTTGTTGATAAAACACTCCATTAAAAACAAAGAACGAATCATATCAGATCGTATGTACCACGTCTCTTAGTAACTGTGTACACAAGTTAGAATTGGGAACATTCTCCATCAAAAATCTGTAAAAAATGAGGCATACTGGTTCGAGGCGTAGAGATGGGAAGAGATTTTCAAACTCATATTTAACAAAGATGTCTCCATGGTTTACTTGTATGCTCTTAATGTTATTTAAAACGTTGTACATGGCATTAGATGAGTGTTGTGTGTTGGTAAGTATTGATAAACACCATTTTGCAATGATTTTCTCTAGAGCATAAGACGGAGCTTTTCATTTTTCAACAATTAGCCTTATTCCTATTGGATCCTTATGGGTTTTAATGAAGCCGAATAACCTTGGGCAGACGGGAGCAGAAATTCTTCTGTGCTTCCCTATTTGCAGAAAGTCTTGCTATTCACAATCTTATTAACTTTTGCCATTAGTTTAATAGTAGGATCCTTAGGCAGCTGTTTCGATTTAGTGTTTCTAATATATAACTCAAGATAATGGTTGTATTCCTCTCTTCTCATTAATACCAACTTTTTAGTTTTATCTTCTCTTGTGAGTACTAAACTATTACTTTCTATCCAATCATTGGTTTCTTTAATTAATCTCATTTCTTGCTTACTAGAATTCCTACGCTTATTCATTCTAGCTTCTCTTTCATTAACAAATTTCCATCTAATTCTTTCTTTCTCCAACTCATTCTCGGATTCAATCAGTTGTTCGATTATCGGAATATCAGCAAGCGGGGCAATTTGATGATGATAAGTGATATAGAAGTACCAGATTTTACAAAATCTGATACTTCTATATCACCTATTATTGTTACAGCATTGTCTAGTCTCACATGTTTCCTAACAGACTTATGCCCTTGTACCTTAAGAATCCATTTCATTTTACGGACATATTTCGTTCTTACAAAATGTCTAAAATTATTCATACTTTCTTCTACTTTATTCAATATCTCTCTCCAGTTGTCAATATTATTGTAGAAGTAGTTTCTAAAGTCTTTAATTCCCAACATTAACTTGAAGTATCTTCTTTTCACACTAGATGTAGCCACTTTTAAGCAAATATTCTTTGTATTCAACACAGTTCTTTTAGAGTTGATAGGCAATGAAATTTTATAGATGGACATAGGATAAACGCTGTTTAACTTGCATTGTTGGAGGAAATTCAAAGTTTCTAGACTTCTAATTAGCTTCCTATATAGCCTCTTGTAATAGATGAGGGTATTTTGTAAATCCAGCTGGCTCCTCTGATCGTTCATGTTATTAAACCAAAAACTTCCTAAATTCTTAGCACAATACAATTAAAACACACAGCACTATTAGCAGTTGAGATAAAAAGCATATTTAATCATTTATTGTAACTAACGTTTTCGGCTTTCAAAGCCATCTTCAGGTTACATTCACAATATACAAACTAAAATAAAGAATTCTAGAACAAATTCATATGTTTAAAGCACATTGGCTGTTCGAACAAAAGAACAAATAATTAATATATACTATTTAAAAATAATACATTATAGTACATACAGTGTAAACCAAAGCATTACTAAAATATATACACATCATATAACATAATAATGAATAAAATAAATAAAATTCAGACACTAAAACTCCAAAAAATTTAAAATTTAATGGCTACATTATTCCAGTGCTAAGTTGTTTTTAACTTCTGCTTATTTACATTGAAACTATTTTTTTATGATATACTCCCAGGCTTTAGACACTCCGACTACTTTTTCATTTACTGATCGTTCATTATCTTGCCTCTCTAATATTTTTAAAGCTTCTGTTAGGAATTTTTAAATAGTATATATTAATTATTTGTTTTTTTGTTCGAACAGCCAATGTTCTTTAAACATATGAATTTGTTCTAGAATTCTTTATTTTAGTTTGTATATTGTGAATGTAACCTGAAGATGGCTTTGAAAGCCGAAAACGTTAGTTACAATAAATGATTAAATATGCTTTTTATCTCAACTGCAAATAGTGCTGTGTGTTTTAATCGTATTGTACTAAGAGTTTAGGCAGTTTTTGGTTTAATAGCATTATAATAAAGATTATAACTAAAAAATTAAAACTAACAAAACTTAATGATTAATAACAGTTCCATAAACTTCTTTTCAAGAAGTCCGAACTAAAGTCGTCATTAAGATAATCACCCTTCCTTATCTATTACATATTTCCAGGGATGGGGGGTTCCTGGCGAACTTGTTGTTCAATAGATTTTCATCCCATCTTCTCCTCAAGATCTCTACTGACTCTGCGATGGTGGGTTGGGTTCCTGGTTTTACGGATTTTATTACCTTTGCCTCATCCCATCGTATAGACCAACTCTTCTCAAACTTTTTTTCATTCATGACACCATTTTTCATTACAAGATTTTTTGCGACCCCAGGTATTAAATATGAAATAAAACATGCAGATACATAAATCATTTACACACTTATTAAGATGAACACAATCAACCAACTACACTGAAAATTCATATGTTGTCATACGTTAAATATTGGGCATTTGTGAAATTACATATAAACTGAAATTCAAGTGTTTGAATTTAATTTTTGCGACCCCAGCATTTTGCTTTGTGATCCCATTTGGGATTGCCATCCATAGTTTGAGAAGCACTGGTATAGACAAGTTTCTGCTGTAGGCCTCCACTACCAGCGACATTGATAACTTGGCTTGGGAAATATCTCTTTTATGTTCCTTGAGTCTTCTTTCTAAACTTCTGCCTATGACTCCTATGTATGCAGCTTGTTCAAGCATTTGTTCATCTCTAACTGGGATCTTATAGACATCTTTCTTTTCGTGTTGTTGCAAGGAGTCTTTTTCATTTCTCAAAAGGTTAAATAACTTAGGAGCTCTACATGGGACAAATTTCTTTTTGCTCTTCTTCGCCACTTTTTTAACAACTTGCAAGTTCTTAATATTATATGGCACCGGCATAAAATCATTTGGATTATCTCGAGCCTTTTGGTATGTTGGATTTCAGCTAGGTACTTCCTTTTTTACCTTATTCCAAATTTGGCATAGGAATGTTTTAGAATATCCATGTTGTTTATCAATCTCTTCTATGTATGCCAATTCTTGTAGCAGATCGACCCAAATTTCGAATAAGGTAAAAAGTGAAGTACCTAGCTGAAATCCAACACACCAAAGGGCTCGACATAATCCAAATGATTTTATGCTGGTGCCATATAGTATTAAGAACTTGCAAGTTGTTAAAAAGGTTGCTGAAGAAGAGTAAAAAGAAATAAGCCCCACTTAGAGCTCCTACGTTATTTAACTTTTTGAGAAATGAAAAAAACTCCTTGCAACAACATGAAAAGAAAGGTGTCTATAAGATCCCAGTTAGAGATTGAACAAACGCTTGAACAAGCAGCATACATAGGAGTCATAGGCAGAAGTTTAGGAAGAAGACTTGAGGAGCACAAAACAGATATTTCCCAAGCCAAGTTATCAACGTCCCTGGCAGTGGAGGCCTACAGCAGAAACTTGTCTATACGATGGGATGAGGCAAAGATAACAAAATCCGTAAAACCAGGAACCCAACCCACCATCGCAGAGTCAGTAGAGATCTTGAGAAGAAGACGGGATGTAAATCTATTGAACGACAAGCTAGCCTGGGAACTCCCCGTACCTGGAAATACGTAATAGATAAGGAAGGATGATTATCTTAATGACGACTTTAGCTCGGACTTCTTGAAAAGAAGTTTATGGAACTGTTATTAGTCATTAAGTTTCGTTAGTTTTAATTTTTTAGTTAAAAAAGCATGTATCTTTTTAATCTTTTGTACTAAGAAATGGTTGCCATAGTAAGAGAATATTCCTTCTGTTTCGAATTGTGTTTGAATAGAACATTTTACCTGAGGATGGTGTAACTGCCGAAAATATTTGTGATATTTTTCTTCAATAAAAAGTATTTGTATTTTCTTTGCTGCTAATAGTGCTGGATTTTCTCTGATATAATTGAGAATAAATTGAATAATATAAATTTTATCATTAACAAAGATAAAACACTTTTCATGAAGTTTGTTTTGAATATCTTTTCATTTGTTCTACATAATCAACACAAAAAATAACATGGGTATTATTGCTACTTGCCATTGTGATCTTGAAATAATTTTTGATAGTTAACTTTCATTTAAATATTATATTGATATGATTTGTAGTAAAATTGCCACTGATAAAGGCTTTTCTTAGAGATATGTACACAACATAATAATATTCTGATTCTTTCTACTTTGATTAATATTATTATTACCTTAAAAATCTTATATGGACTATGTATCCATACAGCAGCAGCATCTAGATCTCGTATGATTACTATGGAACAAGCATATTTCAGAATTAAGCTATTCTCAGTTACATCTTCTTTCAACAAAATCAAAATTCACTGCATTAAATATTAGATAGATATCAGAATTAATTGTTATTCAACATATTAAAGTGATTTCCATTATCCTTTAAATAATAGCACTAAATTGCAGTAGAATATTAGTAACACAAAAATTTTTATTGGAATGTTCAGTTGCTGTACAACCATCATCAGCAATTAGAATAGTATTCTGTTCTAATTGTTAATGATAGTTGTACAGCAACTGAAAGCGTTCCAATAAAAATTTTTGTGTTACTAATATTCTACTGCAATTTAGCGCTATTATTTAAAGGATTATTATTGATTTCCATTATGTTTAACAGTCATTGTTTTACTGATACCAACTATTTAAATGTTCCAGATAGGAATATCAGAAGTAAAGAATTACTTTTCATTCCTAATAGTCATTTATCAAAAATGCAGAAATCATTTCTTAAAAATATAGATAATTTCAAAATTCAAAAAATATAATTCAATGACAACAACAGAATAAAGACATTGATTGGTATTTCTTATATTGATTGTCTGCATTTCACTTTATCCGTTACAGCAAACTTTCTTTACTCATTTTGTTGTTTATTTCTGTCTCTCAACTCACTGTTTTATTAATTCTTCTGTGCAGACAAAAAATAATGGAAAATTTCTCAGATTTTTGTTAGTGTATATATTATTTAATAAAAATAAAGATTGGAAAGTTACCAAAATTATTTCTTAATTTTTTTTAACCTTAAAAAAATTTTATATTAAGTAGAAATTATTTGAGGATAGAGTAATTACATAGATAATTTATAAAATTTTTGTATTTTATATAATTAATATTTGAATAGAAATATGATAAATATTATGTTATGCCATTAAATTTGCGATTATTTTTAATTTACCATCAAATATGAAATTATTTTTGTTTACTGGTATAAAATAAAATATCAATTAATAACTGATATTCATTAACAATAAAAAGCATATATTATCTGAATTTCCTTTATACTGCTCTAAGAGGTTCTATACTTACGAAGCAATTTCTACAGCACGTGTGAGCAGACCAGATATCAATCTAATAACTTTTACCAAAAACTTTATTGAGTAACGTTTTCAGCGTTAAAACGCCATCATCAGCTCATACATTAACAATAACTATTATTAGAGTTTTTGAACATCGTATGTTGCCGTTACAATTCGAATAACGTTATAAAGTATTCCTTGCAGTAAAGTATCAAACTAAATAAAGTATTCCTTTTTACAAATCTATTTAAAAACTTTTAAAAAATTTTTTAAACTTACAAAACATAAAACTAAATTTTTTAAAAATTAAATGAACATATCTGTTTCACTGAAAGTTCCACATTCTTTTTATCTTACTGTCCAAAAATCTTAGTCACGTCCTGGGTGTTTTCCTCTATTAGGTATTACTATTATTCTCTTTTTACTATAATATACTTCCATGCTAGTGGAAGTTTTATTGATTGCCTTTCGTTAATCACTTCCCCCTATTTGCTTCCTTCTAGAATTATAATCTCCTCTGCTATCGGCATTTCCCTTATATCTTTTACTTTTCTTACTATTTTTGCTTTTGGACACATTTTGTTCCTTCAAAATGTGTTCAAGTTAGAGAGGTGTCCAACATAGAGAGATTTATAAAATCAAAATTTTTCTAAACATACTAAACACTAAATTTTCATGTCAATGCAAACCTTTATTCAATTCAAATTGGAAACATTTATTATTTTAAATGAAATTCAAAAATGTCAAATACAAACTACAGTCTATCAATGGTTTCAATATGAGTACTATTTATTTGAAAAAGTCTATCAATGGTTTCAATATGAGAACTATTTATTTGAAAAGAAGTCTGTTTGAAGCCATTTTTATATTTAATTTACACTTAATCCACACATTTTCAATTTTATTTATTTATTTTTATACCAAGTAGAGTTTCAACAATCTCTGGTTAATTATTAGAAAATACTTATCGTTCAAATTCCTCTACATATTCCAAAACTGTTTCATGATCATTCCAACAAAGTCTATATGAATTGAAAAGATTTCATATTCAGCCAGTGACTTCATATTCATGATGGACAAGATTGAAGATTTTACAAATTTTGACAACGAGAAAGAGCACTCATTTCTTCTCCTAGGTCAAAGTTATTGACCTCTTGGATTTTACAAATTTTGACAACAGTTAAAATTTTATGATGATAGTTCTCAGGAGAGCACTCAGTTCTTCTCCTAGGTAAAGTTATTGAACTCTTGCATTCCTCCTCAATGAAATCCATAAGGAACCCAGCTTTTTTAAAACATTTGTGAAACTTCTCTATAAGGGTACCCAACTTTTTTTAAAACATTTTTGAATAGTTAATTGTGAAACTTCTTGTCATGCAACATAAATCTATCTCACTGCATCCAGAATAGTAAATGATCAACAACTCGCTTCTTTTTGCATCGAGAATAGTAAATGATCAGTAATTTGCCTCTTTTCGTCTAATGTCAGTTTATTTGATTTTCTTTTAATGCTTTTTGAGATCTCTAAAGAAAGCTTAATCAGAGCAACAGAAGAAACAGCATACAATTATCAAAGAAAAAAGCTTCGATTTTAAATCTATAATTTTTGCTCCATGTATTTTGGAGTTTTTCGGATATTCATTTTCATAATTGGAAAGCATTGTTCGAAATTTCCCTTTTTTGGAATAGTAACAACTGAATTACATATTAGACAAGAGCATTTGCCATTAACCATGGAAAAAAGAAATCATGTTCCTATTCATCATGGCAATGATGTTTTAATTTTCTTTTCTATGCTCATAATTATGGTTAAAAAAAGGAAAAAAATTTAAATAATTAAAGAGGTTTATTTTTTAATAAATTTAATCCTTTTAGTGCTGAATAACGATATATTGTTGTCTAGACCTAAGTATTGTAATAAAGAAAGAAAAGACATTTTAACCTGTAAATGAATTTGTCCAACAAACTTTTGATTACTTATTGAAATAATCTTCATTTATTGTTTTTGATATATTATTATATTCTACTAATTGATCTGATCTATTATTAATTAATAAATGATAAAAGACACAAAGAACGAAAACACTTAGGGATATCCTCACTTTTCTTATTTCAACAAGAAGACAGACCACATTTTGTAAAGTGGAAGTTTAACAAGTGAGTTGATTGGAAGATAGTTGGAGGCTTGTGATCGACTAAATAGCTTGTCAAGACCGACTGGTAGCTCGCGATCAACTGGTTGGGCAGCCCTGCTATATATCTTATAGTGTGCAATTACTTAAAAAAGTAGAAAAAATTCTTATTGTTAGGAAGCAGCCCCGGGAATTTGTCCTGACTTACCCCCCATCTCGTCACCACTGAATATCACTATACATTTATTAAAAATACATCAAATGAAAACACTCAAGAGAGTATGATTTCATCTATACTTATGTAATTTATAAAATATAAGTTATGTATATATGTATCTATGTATGTACATACATACCTTTTTATTTAAATCTACAAAAGATATTTAGGATTATGATACAGAATATTTATTCAGTATCATTACATGCATAACCCTATGTTACTCTTTTTTATCTGGCCTATTTTAGGATGCTAAGAGGCCCAATTTTTTTCTGTTATTCTATAAATTAAGTATCACTAAATGGTGCTAAGTGTTAAAGGAAGAAGCAACAGCTGTTTTACTTGTATTACTCCTACAAATTTTATAGAATTATATAGTTAGCTAAAATGATCAATATGGATTATGATATAGAACAGTGTCCCCAACTTTTTTTTGGAAAAGACTGCATAGACAATTTTCTAATGAATTCAGAGTTGGATTAGAATAAATTGAAGATTTTTATAATTAGACAAGAATTTGACTTTTAAACTGGTATTGGTGAAGTAGAATTAAGTGTGAACAATTCATGTTGTTTCATAATCATAATGGTAAATTTTTTTGCCAGATTTGAATGCTCTATTGATTTTAAAATGAATAAGTCATGTGCTAAATTGTATCACCATAATGGTTTTATTTTAATTTCAAAACAAAATGATTTGTAATTAATGAAAAAATAATACTTATGTTTTATGTCTTATTTTAACATGTACATTAGAAAATCATATAAATCATTCATTTTATTTCAATTTTAAATAATTTAAGCATTCTGCATGCTGCCATGTTGCGACATAAGATAATATCATTGAAATATAAAACAAAGATCATTCTTTGCTAATGTAATTAGCAATGCTCCAGCATCATAGCAATTGACATGTAATGTAAAAATTGATGACATTTTGCAATATCTGAATTAAACAATCAAATATTTTTCAAAGAATTATGATATTTGAATGACATTATTTATTAAATTTAGGAAATAAATATTGAGAATATTTTGTAATAATTTTTGATATTTTTTTAGTGTTATTTAATTTCTGTCTGTGTTTATATACATAAAACTTCAAATTAAGCCAAATTAATCCCTAGTGTCAAAATTTCAAATGAAACTTTTTTGATTTTTAGTGATTAATTTTTCAAATCAAGGCTATGATGTCACCATCTGTTGAATTAATTAATTAATTTTTAAATTTGAACTAAGATGGCACTGTCTAGTAATTAATAATTCAATTATAATTTTTAAATTAATTTTCCCAAAAATAAAATTTTTCCACCGCACCGGAATCAAACTAGGATCTTTGGGATAGCACCCCAACACCTTACCATTTAGGTTACAGTGGCATCAAAAAGTTAAAAATCAAAAAGTTTAATTTGGAATTTTGACACTAGGGATTAATTTGGCGGTAAGTATTTGGTTTAATTTGATGTTAGTCCCTTAGTTAGGTTCTATTAGAATATATTATCTGATTTGAGCCAAGTCTGTCTTCTTCTCAGGTAAATAAAAATTTCCTACTTTTGTGCTTTAGTTTATTTACAAAAAATATAGTAATTTGCATATTTTAGTAATTTACAAAAATTCAATATGTACAATACTTCCAGGAATATACCATAGATACTCATGTATAATCCAATCCATATATAAACAGCATCTCCTACTTCAGAGTTTGAAAATTGGTAAAAATGTTAAACGAATCACATGTAAGCCAATTCCCCAATTTTCAAGTGTTAGAACAATATGACTTTCATTGAAATAAGTTGATAATTTCATTTATAATTTAAAAAATTTTCCAAATCCTATTCACTATTAAAATAAATAAGACCCTTAGACAAAATGCTAGACTTACAGCATTGAAATGTCATGATGCAATATAAAGAAAAATCTAGATGGGAAATATGAATGGACAAAAGAAATTAAAGCATGATCATGTCACATCACATCTGTTCACATTTTCTTACAATATGATTTTGTTGAAATGTTTGCTTGGCAGAAAATATTAAAGAAATATTAAAATTTTTCATCAATCCTGAATCTCAGCAAAAGTATTTAACAAAGTTTAAATGATTAAAAGAACTTGATTAAAAGAAATCACAATAGAAATTTTGAAGCAGCAAAATGTGATATCTGATATCAGTTGTAAAATAATCACCCTATATTTTCTAAATGATTAGAACTATCTGAAAGTTCAAAACTTATTGATCAAAAACATTGGAAATCACTATATTCCAATTAATATTATTTAATGATGAGTGTTTTAATAGCAACCATATTTACATTTTGAAAAAGATCCTACACATTCTCTATCTTATTTGTGAAGAATGCAGTAAACTAATATTTTTGCATTTATTTAAATATGAATATTCACATATATCACATAAAATAATTAAACATGAATAATCACATACAGAACTTTTAAAAAAATAAGCATTTCTATAAATAACTATGTACCATATCCACCCAATACTATAGGGAATGCTACTATCATAAAGAGGGCACAATGCAACTGCTTTATATATTTTTGATTGTATCTATACAGTATCCAATATTTAATAAAATACAAAAATATTAATTTATATACTGTCCTACAGATCCGTATTCTTTTAACAAAAAAACAAATTAATCAATAAGATGATCACTGTAAAAAATAAATATGGCAGATAACGCATAGTTGATGCAAAAGTGTCACAAATGAGTCAGTGAATCTTATGGATCACGTGCAAAATTTTCCAATTTTTGACTGTCTTGCATATAAACTGACATTCCGTTTCAAAAAATTTTTTAAGAAAAATTCCTTGGTTTATTCATTAGTATATATGGAAAGTCATATATATAGTGGGAGAGCCCATATATTATTTTCTGAAAAAAATTATAAAACAATAAATATTGTTTTAGCTTCAATGAGTATTAAAATATGGATCGATACTTTAAATTATTATTATTATTATTATTATTGTACTCTCAATTTAAAATCATTTCCATTTTTTAATCCTATTTGACAATCAAAAAGCTAATTCATTCTAAATGATTAAAATAAATTATTTCTAGTTATTAATTGGCTGAAAAATTTATTATTTATTTACCATTTTCCAAGAACAACAAGTGTTTCAGATAAATATTTTTGAGCATTTCCATGCAAAGGATTAATCTCTAAAGCTTTTTCAAAATCTTCTATGGCTTTTTTTATGTTATTATTATTAGCAAACCTACAAACATTTTAAATAATATAATAATTGTATTGCATGAGCAATTTGTTTGAAAATTAATTTAAAATATTACAATAGAAAAATAAACAAAAATATAATACTTACAATGCTCCTCTAGCAACAAATGCTTCTACATTTTCTGGATCTATTTGAAGGGCTTTATTTAAACATTGATAAGCTTCGACATGATTACCAGATTTGAAATAAGCTACACCATCTTTCACACTAAAAGTTTTTAAAACAAATGCAAGAATTTAATTCAGAAATAATTTCAAATCTAGATTGGCAGAATCTCTATTTAAATTTAACTTGAGATATATAAAAACCAAAACTAGTATTTTTGAAAATAATTTGATTTAAATATTACAGAAAATGCTGATTTCTATAAATTTTTATTTTCTCTAATTTTCCTCTTATTAAAATTTAATAATGTGAAAGCTTTTAATATGTAATAGCCAAATATTTTTTCAAATATAGTAGAATCTCAATAGTTCAAAATGAACAGAACCACAATCATCTCGAATCACCAAAAAAACTCAGATTAAAGAAAATATATTTCTAAAAAAACTAATTTGAAATGTATAATTTTAATAATATTTGCTGTACTTACATCATAAAGAAATCAAAAATATTTTCTTTTACTTAACATGCAAAGACTATATGGCCTATTTATTTTTGAATTTTTGAAAATTTCTTAGTTAAAAACCATACTATTTTTTCAAAAGTAAATATCAATTGATATTGTTTCTTCCTGCTCTACTACAGAGCGCATACAAAAAAATATTGACTTGCAATTCAGCTAAATTATATAAACAATAGAGAAAATACTCTTCACTATATAACATATCATCTTAGATTTAATAAAATCTTAAATGAATGATGCTTGAACTATTGAGATTATGCAACATTACAAGATATAACAAAATTAAATGATTCATCATTCCCTTAAATACATAATTTAGCAACATTTCTACAATTTGGAAATAACTATAAATAAATAAATAAAATGATTATAATAGGTGAAATAAAATATAAATAGAGTATAACCAAAGTGAAAAGCACCATAAGCAGTTGAGAAAAACGATATAAAAATCATTTATTGTTACAAACACTTTCGGCTGTTTAAAGCCATCTTCAGGTAACATTACAAATAAATATGTTCCAGAACAGTTAGTCGTTCAAAGAATGTTTTTCTGTTCTAACCTAAAATTTTAAATTTCAAAATTGGAACATGCTTAAAATAAACAGCTACAAAAAGCTGTTTATTTTAAGTATTTACAATGCAATCAAGAAATCATTGTCTAAAAAGATTAAACCAAGGGAGAACACACCAACTGTGGAATGTCGGACACGGCTTCTTTATGAGCCGTCTATAAATTGTTACCACCCAGTTCTATTAGTTATAAACTGCAAATTCTTTCAAATAAAACCATTTTTATATCTCTTTTTTATACAAATAATCATTTCAATAATTCAAAGTTAGTTTTGCATCAAAATAAATAACAAGACGTTAATAGCAAGCAGAAAAATTAAGAACATTATTATTTCAATAAAATTAATCATTTACTAATAAAATTAGACTTATCAATAAACTTCATAACGCAATAATTGTCACCCTCTTCTCATTTAATCTTAACATCACATTGGCATAATTGCTCTACACATAAAAATACACGTATTTCTCTTAGCTTTCTAAGAAATAAAGTTATTTTAAGTGATCTGAATCCATTCTCCATATTCAATCAATTTGGATTCCACCATTCCGAATACGGAACAGATATACATTACGAGTAATAATGCACTTAGGGGGAAAATATGTTATAATGCGTATAACTTAAGTTGTTTTTAATTTTGAAAATTTCGATTATCTTGAATAACTTCTGTCACAAACCTAAGTTCAGATATTTTAAATCAGAAATCTCATTGCTATATTGTATTTTAGCCATTATTGATGATTACACATACATTTTATAATATCGCTCTCCAAGGTACTTTGTGCGTAGTTCGGGAATTTCAGGTAAATAAAACTGATTCTATGTCAATTCTTAAGTCTTCATGGGATCGGGCATCCCGACTAATAATAAAAAAGTTTAAAATTAATTTAAGTAAATTTATTGATTCTATGAATAAAAAGCAACAATGAACCATACAAAATCATCATTTATTACAGTAATTTATTTATTGTATTAGTTGAAATCCATTGTGTTTTTGTGTCCAATTGATGTCACGATGACATCGTCATCACGGCATCGTGACCGCATTCATTGCTGTTTCGTCATGACGTTACGCAACAATCATATTTTCTGATATCATTCCGAATTCAAACATAACTCTGAAGATTTAAATATGTATTTCCGTCGCCATCTTTTGGGATCCCGCTCTCTGCAGCAATATTGATACAAGGTAACCTATGTTACTCGCTGTGCCACGAAAAGTCTCCATGCACAGTTTATTCCCTATAGATCAAATGGTGTGGAGCCTATGAGGAACAAATAGAAAATATTACATTATATACATACATATTCATTCTTTTGTAATAATCCAGAATATAAATCAAAGGAAACAATTTAAAATTTGAGAGTTGATCATTTCCGATATAAGAAATCTTCAAATGTAAAATATTATAAGGCGGAGTGGGGTAAGGGCGTACTTGGGGGAAATGCATTATCGGGATTTTTTTTATTCTCTAAATATATCAATAAATTTTGTATTCATTATTTAAAATGAATTCATTCAATTTAAGCTTTTATTTTCACATAATGTTTAATTTTTGAATCATAAATATATAATATAATAATTGAAATTATTTTTTGAGATAATGTAATCATAAATACGTAAAGAGTACTGTTCCGAAGCCATGAAGTAAACAGTTTAAAATTCTTTAGAGGAATCTATTGAATTTTTTTTATACTCATCAGCATTTATAGCGTTTTTTTCATACTTACAAAAATCCTTAGGAAAAATAATTGCTTTTGTATAGTATACACTTGCCTATACGTCTTTTAACAATGATAAAATTCATCTCGTTTTCTAAACAATGTATGTATTATGCTTTCAATAAGGAAAGTTAATCTACTTTTGAGCTTTTACAAGTGTTGTCGCAATTAATACAGTTATAAATAAAACTTATTACTGAATTCCAATTATATTTAGATTTATAATTGCACGATATTAACTTAGAATATTATAAATAGTGAATTTAATGAAGTTATAAATGATCTATATTGAGAATATCTCAGTAAGCGTGTCTTTGAGATGTCAGAATTATTCACAAATAATAAATTAGGAGATCATAAAGATAAAATATTTTTATTGAAAAATCTTCATTAATATCAACTACAAAAGAAATTTAATATTCAAATAAATAAGCTATAATAATAGAAAAATGAAAATTCACTAATGAATAACACTAGTAAATTTACAGAATGAAATTTGTATGAAATATAATGACAGTAATTTAAATTAATTAATAAAGAAAACATTCTTTTATCTTTTGTTTATTAAGATTTTCAAGTATTTAACGATTCTTTCATTGAAACTATATAGTTAAGACCTTGACATGTTGCAAGGAAGATAAAAAATTTATAATTTTTAAAAAATAAATTCGCAATGAATATTCAGATTTCCCGATATAGCCCACGTACATAAATGTTGAATAAAATTTTGCATCTATCAATAGCTCATTAAGAACCTTATTTGTTATGATTGTTTTAGCATTAAAATAAATTATTAGATCATCTCTACAACTTGTCTTTACATTAAAATATTCCAGGAAATATTTTTCCAGAAAATTTTCAGTAAACAGAAGGATAATGATATTTTAATAAGTTTGGAATTTCCAAAAATAACCACTATTTATTTATAAGGCTTTGTTTTAATAATATTCAGAGAATATATTCCAATTTCAGGCTTTTAAGTATAATGTATGTTAATTAAAATTATTTTCAAAATAAATGATTATTTCTGAAGCATGAATATAATTTTTACTATATAATTTGCAATTACATTTCAAAAATAATTATTGAAATACTGATAATATCCTCCAACTAATAAATAAATAAAAATTAATTTGTCTGTAATATTTTCCAAATGTCTATTTTTAATACAGTGATATCAATAAAAACACGAACACTTCTGAAAGCTATTCAATGATTAAGTTTTTATTTACTCTATATAAGGCCAAAATTTACAACCTCAGTAATGTAGGGCTGTTGGAATAGGGAATAATAAGGTCATTTGGAACAGCTGAAAGATATAAAAATCATTTTTGTCTCACTTTTTATGGATTTTTTTCTAAATCCATAATGGACTACCATCATCAAGATTGACTTCTCTGCTCATTTCATCAAGGAAGTGACAATTCTTGATGGGACTGTAACCATTCTATTCTTAATATCAATTAAGAAATATATTTAAATGGTTTAAAACATTACATAAAATATGTACAAAATAATATCTATTTTAAATATATTTAACAATTTTCGAAAAAAGTTCCTTTTTTGATGATTGATTTGTGTAAAGCATATAACTTATAGTATATATTAAAATTTAAGAGATAAAATAATATCTATTTTAAATATATTTAACAACTTTCGAAAAAGTTCCTTTTTTTGATGATTGATTTGTGTAAAGCATATAACTTATAGTATATATTAAAATTTAAGAATTTTTCCTTTAATTAGTGATGATTGTATTTTCTAAATTTATGACTGCATATGAGAGAATACGGTTTATTGCAATATTGAATATGAAGTGGACTGCTAGATATAAAATACATTTAATAGTTCTGTTAAATTGAATAGGTAGGTCCTTAGTTCAGCTATCCAGCTCACAAGATGTATACTACCTAGATTTCTTTTAATGAGAATAATATTGATTTATCCAATACAGATTTAATTAGATTATTCATATTGAACTTTATTTTCCTTTTTTTGGATTTTTTCTAAATCCATAATGGACTACCATCATCAAGATTGACTTCTCTACTCATTTCATCAAGGAAGTGACAATTCTTGATGGGACTGTAACCATTCTATTCTTAATATCTTAATTGGGAATTTATTTTTTGCAAATATAATTAAAATTAAAAGCGAAGAAAGGAATCGAAAGTCAGGACGAATGTTTAAAATAAAAAGAGTTACTTGATTAAGAAGAGAACGTGACGAGGATTGTGGTACGGATTAGAAACGTGATTCGATTCTTGGTAGTTTTTTCTTTCCATCGATAATTGAAAGTAGTAACAACTCTATAAAGTGCGAAATTCAATTAAATCTTTCTCCTAAATATTTAATTTATAAAAATTAATAAGCATTATTTGATACGAATAAATTATTAGAGATATTATTATTAATTTGTTTTTGGAAAATATACATAAATACTACTAAAATGTTTCAAAAGCGTATTTTTTGGATTGAATAAAGGATAAACTTAAGTTATTTATCCTTTATACAATCCACAAAATACAACGTTTTTTTATTTTTATTTTCTAGGAAAGGATTATATTTTGCATGGATAAAAAAATTACTATTCTAAAAACACTAGAATAATAATTTTTTTTAATCTTTAGCAATTAAGTATATTTAAAACATATTTATCAATGCATTTTATTTAACTTAAAATATGGCATACTGATTAAATTACAAAACATATACGTCAAAATAGGCATGATGTAAAAGTTTAATAATATTCTAAAGGTACAGAAAATTATTTAAATTAAGAATATTATTTAAAGCCAGCGAATTCACTTTTAACAGGAATTCCTTGTAGAAAATATAAATATAAATTTTAATTGCTATGTGTGATCACTGATGTAGTTACAGTTATATTGCATTTATTTATTTATTTTAAAATATTTGTAAAATTCCTTTTATCTATAATCAACATAAAATGTTAATGCATTGCCACGTCGGGATATGTGTAACTCGACTCATCAATTATATTATCGTTTTAAAAGCAATGCAAAATAAATTAGAAAATTAAAATTAGTTTGCCGAAGTTTTCTGAAAATTTTGGATAATTTATAAAAGCTAAATTATAAAATATCCAATATTTATCCATTATTACAACGCTGCGCATATACATCATGTATGTCTAGCCAGTAGAGAAACTACTAGGAGGAAGAAAACAAGTTTGCCGAACGATTTCCCAAACTTGGTTTAACGACGTTAAACAGTTTGATCACAGGTGGCATTTCCTTACTTAGTTTCCCATATTTCTATCCTCTCTCTATTACATCATCCGCCAAGATGGTCGTAATGGCCTCTTCTACATTCAAATGCCCTATTTAGTTCTCTTAAAGAACGACAGATGGCACTTTTCCGTTTCTATATTGAAAACCGTTTTCGATTTTCGAATTTTAAAGTTTTCCGAAACTTTTACAAACGATTTAAAAAATAAAAAATAAAATATTATAAAACATAAATAAACTTTATAATTTAAAAAAATATTGTATTTATAGATTTTTTTTCTATTATAAATAGTAAAAATTGAGAATTTATTTAAAAATTTTGTTTATTATTCGTCTTTATCGATTTTTCTCCTCTCTCTTCCTTTCCGTAAGAGTTACTTTCAATGTTTCTATATGATTAATAAGAATTTAAAAATTAATCAAAATAAAATTCTTTAAAATGCATTTTGAATGTCATTTTTTATATTAAAATAGATTCTAGAAAATAGCACTGCCATATACAAAACTGGGACGTCGAACTGTGTCAGTAATTTATTACTTTATCCATTTCTGCTTTTGACAAGCACAGACTATCTTTCATTTGCAGAATACTTTAAAAAGTTCTCTTGAAAACATTTCACTTTTAAATAATCTAAACTGTCGATAAAACAAAAGTAGAACGTCAGACTCGACATCTTTTCTTAATTAAAAATATATGCTAACGTCAAACTACTCCATATCGACATCAGCCCGAAAAATATCGGAAAGCAATATCTATAATTTTGTTAAGTATGTCAGATGAAAGAAAGAATTTTGAGAAATAGGAAAACTAATTCTAGAGATTGGTACAACTTTTAAAACGCCAACGAAACTTAATTATTGATATTATACCTTCCAATACTTTTTAATAAGAATGTCTTTACAGCAATTTGTTGCTTTGTTTGCTTTACTAATGGGGCATATCCGAATCTTCGCATTTATAGTTTATAAGAAAAAGTACTCTATTTCCCAGTAAATTTTACTTAATCTTGATTTATAAGATGTACGGTTCGTCCATTTATATGAGTACCGCTACGTTTTGCACATTAATTAAGATAACATCGAGCGTTTCTAAGTTAATTATTCTAAAAACATCGTTTTGCTTTTCAAACAGTTTCCGGATAAAATAATTAAGAAATTAGAAAGGGTTTCTTAAATCTTTCATCCTTAAAACTTCTTTGCAACTCACTTTTTTCAACATCACATAAAGGAGTTTTGTAACTTCTTTTTTTTTTGTGTGAACAGTCTATAAATTTTCTTATTAGAACAACCTGAATATTGTATTGTGCCATTGAAATGCACGTAGTAAAAGCAATTTAAATTTCTCATTAACCGTTATTTATTTTCTGTTTATATAAATTTTGCACGCATCACGAAAATTTACTTACTTCGTTTTATTCATCACGAAAAGGTTCCTATACTCTCTCTGCCGCACGATAAAATTTATCAAATATACTCTTTATAAAGAAAAACGTTTGGAGAGAACTTGAAAGGTTACAATATAATTTAAAAATCTTCTTATAAATATCTACCGTCCCATTAATCTTCGACAATAATTTTTCAAAATAGCAAATGCTCGCTTTTTATTTAGAATTTTTTAAGGAAGAAAGTGTGTTGCATCAGAGTATCTATCGGAGTTAAGTGTAGTTCTGACACCAAACTCTAAGCATCTCTTTTGATCATTCTCTTCCGGTCGGATGGACAACTTGATCGATGAATTGTAGACTTTATCCAAATGATGAAGCAACGAAGACAGCGTAGTACTCTCCATAATCTTCATAATATTATTTAAAGATTGTTGCTCTACTTAAAATTCAAAAGATTTTTAAAAAAATTCTCCACGCAATCAATCACAATATATAATCATTAATTGTTGTTCCTCTTTTGGATTCTAAACTATTGATTATTAAAATATTTGTTTTTATTTTTTCCCCAATGTTCAAAGAAATAAAAGCAAATATAAATTACGTATCATGTTAGATAATTTATCTAATTTCAAGTTGTTTTGTATTTTGGTACAAGGAAGATTATCGCGATCACTGGGGAAACAATTCTAAAAATAAATGTAATATCTTCATTAACTAAATGGGAGAGTTTGTTCGGGGAAAAATGATTTCCTGTGAAAATAATTTTCTTGTTGAATTAGTTTCCTGTAAAAATAATTTCAAGAGGGAGATAAAACGTTAATTAATTTAAATGCAATATATTTATTTTATCTTTAAACTTGTTATTAATAAATATTGTTTAAAAATTGCGAACAATCTAATTATGATTTCACTTTAATTTAAACATTATCACAGACTTTGTTGTTATGAATTTTAATTTTAATTTATTAAAGAATTTTTAAAATTTTAAATGAAAGTTTGACTTTACATCTATTAATTTCGATAAGATTTTTCTTTTTTTAATTTCAAGTAAACAACATTTGGCTGATAAATTAATTCAAATTTTTAATTTAAAAGAAAAGACAGCATTGATTAAACCAGTGTAAAGTTGCATAAAAGTCACACACGACTTGTTTTATAAATTTTGGAATATAGATCAATATTCTAAAATTAATTAATTTCTTTTTTTATTAAGTACAAAACTTTGCCAAGAACATCTTTAGCGTATCAACACGTTTTTCCATGTAAAAATTAATTAAATTACGAATGTAAGTTCAAAGAAAAATCATAAAATATGAATTTCCTACAAGGTAAAAATTAAAAACAAAAATGACTGTTTTTAGCAACACTAACGCTTCTTTAAATTATTGGAAACTAGTTTTTTAAGAAAAATTAGATCAAATTACATTTTTTTCTCCGTTTTTCTACAAGTAAAAAGTTTGTAACGTGGCGAGAAAAACTATTTGGAGTACAATCATTTTAGCGAGACAACGTCACTTACATTCTGTAATAGAATGTAATTTCCTTAACAACACGATAACTTGTAAGCTGGCAAGACAAAGAAGAGCCGGTAACAAAATTATCTTCAGGAATAATGATACTCAACAATAACAAAATGAACAAAGGAGGCGGAAAAACTTTACGCCCTAGAGAATGTATTTTACAAGTTCGTTGGCCGTTTCGTTTGTAAAATTAATTTTGTCCAGCATGTATCTAGAGTATCGATGATGTATGAGTTTGAAGTTATTAATTACATCGAGACACTAGTTTATTCTCGGAATAGTACTATCTAAATTCTACTATACGTAAAGCCATCTGTTATGTCAAAGTGATTTATCATCATTTCCAAAAATATCGGAAGAATTGGATTCATTAAAACAAAGTCTTTGAATTACAATTTACAAATTTTATCCATTTGTTACGTTTAAAATTACACATTTGGTAAGGATTCAATTTTGATAGATTTGACGACAGCTGACAATATTTTTAGAAATATTGAAAATACTAGAAAAAAATCTGATCCAAGTCCAAAGAGATTTAGAAATATTTAAAATTTGATATTCAATACTTTAATATATTTTTTAGAATATATATATTTGTATTTTTAATGTAAGTTTTACTTTTGAGAGTTTTCAAAGTCTCTATCGGTCAAGAATCGATTCCTTTTTTTTCTGTGTCAATTTACATAAAACTGTATTCTTTAATCTTATTATTATTTTTCCCTACTGTTCTTGGTTTCTTTTTTGTTGTTTTTTTATTTAAAGAATGTTTCAACAACCAGAAATTTCATATAGACAAGATAAAAAAAAACCTTGATTTATAAAATAAAAAGAAAGAAAACAAAACAAGAAAGACTACTGATCAACTCTATGAGACTGTATATACTATACGATTTTTCTTAATTTGGAAAGTCTAAAAAATATTAAAAGAATGAAACTAAATTATTTTACTACTAAAAATAAAATAAAATAGAAAATGATTGCGATACAGGAAACCGAAAATATCCATTACTGTAACTATAATAAAGAACTTTTTTCTGATACTATTATTTGTTATATAACGAAAAAAGTTTTCTAGTTGGAAAATCACAAATTGCAATAATGTTAGAACATTTTAGATGTTTTAAAACAAAAATAAATTGTTCGAAAATCTCAGCGTGTTACTCATTACGAAAATATTAAGAAATTTTAACTCGAAAAATAGCGTAGAAAAAATTTCTGTTTTATAATATTTTATCTGTAGTAGAGCGATTTTAATCTCGTCGAAATGTCGAACTGATTAAAGGTAACAGTAATTTTATTGCTAAATCAGCACATTTTTTAATTAAAATGCAAAATAACATTTTTATAACGGTAGCATCGATAAAACAAAAAATAAAATTTTAATCATCGAAAATCAGCAGTATCGATTTTTATAAGGATTTAGGAAGAAGGGGAAAAAAACAAATGGCTTCGTTTAAAAATAATTTATGTATTTTTCCCAATAATTAGACAGAAAAATTTAGATACTATTTAACTATCATTTTTTCGTGGATAAAAATTTTGATTTATTGATTTTGAAATTGCCCATCAGATAAATGATAGTTGAAAAACGATTGCTGAAAAGAATGATGTACTGTATTTTCTCAGAGTAGTAGAGTGAAAAATTATAACGGTATGATATTTTCTTCTTTTTGACACGTGGTTATGAAACTTCCATATGATAGACTGTAGTAAGCATAAAAAATATTGACTCCAACAGAGATATGTTACCTATAAGAAATGAAATATATGTGTTGAGATTATACTTAACTTGCGCGTTATAAAATATTTCAAAACTTGACAAATATTTGAGAATATATATATAAAAAAAATAATTCTAAAAGTGCTAAAAGAATAAACAGTTAACGCTAGCAAGTAACATTTAATGAAAAGTTAGCTAGAAGGAAGTTATTATTAAACAAGAAAACTTGTTTTAATTAGAAAAGCCAACATAAATTTGAATATTAATCTCAGGAAAAAAAAATGCGTAATGAAGTGGTTGACTTACATTTATTAAAATAATTGGATAAAAAAAACTAGCAGTTATTAATAAACATTCGCTTCTGATTATCTAGGAAGATGGATGTTCACTTATGAGTTAAATTTTTTATAAACAAAATCAAAAATAATTCAATATAATTTATGATTGGTTCAATAAACAAATGTAAAAAAATCATTAAAAACTACAATATCGATTCTTATAATTCTAGAAAATTGTTAGAAAAAAAGATAATTGGATAAATACGTGCTGATAATGCTATTAACTAAAATAAATTAAAAAGCATTATTAGAGTAATGTGAGTAAGATAACAAATGAAGAATATACTTAACGTGCGATAACATTTTTAAACTCTAAAAAAATTCTTAGAAAAAATGATTTAATTGTAAGTTTTTTAATCTACTATACTCCATTAATCTATATTTTAGAAAAGATAAGGTGCTTAAATTACTAAAGATCTGATCTATACCAGTAATAAATTTATCACTTGAATTAAAAATATATATAAATAAGCTGCAACCAACATAAGAATTCTTGATTAGCTTTTTGCTTCTCCTAGAAGAAAATTTCGAAAGAAAAAATAAAAAATTCTGTTTTTATATATTTTTAATAAAATATTAATCTATTTTTTTCCTATTAAAATCTCTAAAGTGAATTATGTTAATTATTAAATAAAATAAAGTTTCGATTAACTTGTTGATCAGCTTAAAACTTTAATTTTTAATTTATAAATAATTTTTTTAATTTTATATAAAATATTTACGTTTATAAAAGTTTTCTTTTTAAAAATTTTGGTTTTATAAATTAATAAATATTTTAAATCATAATTAATAAAAAAAATACAAGAATTTCTACCTTTAGGTATTCACTTTTGGTATTTAACAGCAAAAATTAATCCATATAAAAATTGATACAGAAATAATTTAAACTTTTAAAGAAAATTAAGAAATTATTTTTGTTAATAAAAATTAAGTTTTTAGAATATTTATAATTAAATCATTTAATTTACTTTGCAAGATTTATTTTTGCTAATATTATTTAAAAACAAATATAAAGTTTATGTTTCTTTAAATTTGCATTTATAGCTTAATAAAAAAAAATATTTTCCAATTCTAATACAAAAATATTTAAATTCTTTGTGGAGAATTCTGTTTTCTTTTCAAGCCAAAACTTATATTTCAAATTCAGCTTTGAAAAAGTATTGAATTAACTGATTTTATTGTCAAATGTTGAGTGGAAATTCCATCAGTTTAATTTATGCATTTAATTTGATTAAGTGCTAAAGCTCTGACTTGTTTGATCAAATTCTTTATCATTTTTTTGGCAGCAGTTTGTCTCGAAGAGAATCTTTTATGAATAAAAAAAAGAACTTTACCATTTGAGATAATCTGTATGCAGCAAATAAAGTATTTTTCGTGATAATTCTATGCTATGTTATATCTTAGGAACTTCACAACTTTGCTTAATGTTTCATGTTAGACAACGTTAGATCAATATTATGAATGATTTTCTTTTATTAGAAGTTTGAATGGAGTTTATCCAAACTTTTCAAACTCTGTTCTAAGCACGGAAGTTATTTATCATAGATATATACTAATGTAAAAGCTTCTCATGAACTATATCTCTTCTATAGAAAATAAACACCGATTATTTATTAACTGAGCAGGTTTACAATGCATAGAAAAATCAAATTTTACTGATTTATTGGAAATTTACTAAAAAATCAGAAAAATATTCAATATATGTTAGTTCCAAAATAATAAATAAATTCATGATAGTCCTATTTTTAAATTTCTAACAGACTATATTTTGAATATGAAAGAATACTATTAGTTTAGAAAGAAGTTTTATTCGTTTTACTGCTATCTATTTCCGACATTCTCTTCGATTATGATGGAGACATCCGGAAGTAAGTTTCAGTTACTCAACAGCCATTTTGTACTTTGGTAATGGATGAGAGACATAATTCTGTGAAGCGTGAGAGAAATCATTGAAAGTGCCTTCAACATGTTCACTCTCTCTACTTCGACCGCTTGTAAAACATTTTTTTCTCTCTCATCTTTCTTTATGGTAAAAATTGTCAAAGTGAAAATTAATCGGTAGCTTCACCGACATTTGAAATTTAAATTTTGGTGAAGAAATTGTTATATGCATTATTTTATTTATTTTTTTTACAATTTATTTTTAAAGAAATTCTTGGAAAGAACAAGAAGTAATGTTCTTCCCAAACATGATGTAAACTTTAATCCAGACCACGCATGTGTATGAATACTTTAACTTGCAGTATATTTACTTAGTTTTTCCATACATGCAAAAATAAAAGATGAAAGTCGATTAAGGATCTGCTTCGATTTTTTCGATTTTTCTTCTATAGAATAAAAAAATTAATTTGCATTTGTTTCTAACAAAAAAACATTCGAGAGTTTAGAATTCCCTTGGCTTGATTTTTAGTTTCGGTGTTTTTTAGTAATATTAAAATTGATGAGGCAAGAGATTTTTTTTCTTATATGTAATAAAATTCGGAAATTATTTCGCTAAATAAATTTCGTTATTTTTTCATTAAAAAAATTTTATAAATGTAATTTTTTTCCGACTTATTTGTTACAAGGTATAATTTTTTTCTATTATTTTATATAAAATCCTAAATATGAATCATTGATTTTTATTGCAAACAAAAGCTTTTGCATAATGTAATTAGTTAGAATATCAAGTTGCAACATACGATTAGTGTATGGGATAGATTCTAGTGACAATAATAACAATGCATTGTGTCGTCAACATAAAGGAACAAGACACAAGAGACTACATTTGTTGTCAATCACATCACTGTCAAATTAACAGGATTGAAATCTGATCAATTCGGATTTCAATTGTTAGTTCCATTTTCTCTTTAAGCTTTCCTAGTAGTTTTGAAAAAAAAATTATATTTAATTAATTCAGTTTTAATAAATAAATATATATACTATATATTTATTTTTAAATGGAAGAAAATATTTTAAAAAATTACTTTCACTAGTTGTAGGACTTTCATTCTTCTTTCTATTTACTCACTTATCTTAATTGACAGTTTCCTAAAGAAAAAAATATGTATTAGATTGACAAAGAAAGAAAAGCGTTATTTCAAACAGAAGTTTGTGTTAGTTTAAGTTGTTTCCTTGAGTCAGATTATATCCAACACTAATTTTTTAGAAAGGTATTTGTTTATTTTCTCCGACTCTTTTAATAAGTGAAACTAAATTTTCCGATAAATCTTTGATATTTTTAGAGTCAAATACAGAATTTTTAAGTGAAAAATATATTGGTAAAGAATAAAAATAATTAATAATATTAAATTATATTATTAAATTTTTTTAAAATTTTATATTTTTATTAAATAAATTTAAAATTTTTTTTAAATTAAATATATTATATTTTTTTTAATAAAATAAATATTTTAAATTAATAAATTCAGTTTTTGTGTTAATGCAAAAAATTACAAAAATTGAAAACGCTTATTTATTTATTTTTTTACACTATTTCTCTTTATAAAATATTTATAAAATGTATAAGAAAATACTGGTAGTTAAATAATGTCAAACGTCAAGAATAATATCCGATTATAGAATAGAATATAAATGGCAGTTTTAAAAGTATAATTATAGAGTATGCAGTTTATATTAAAATGCATTAAAGCTCTTATCAGGTTTAGAATTCTTTGGCATTGATTGATGATAATGCAGTAACAGTAAAGATTCTGAAAGAAATCATTGAAATATCTGTAAAGAGAAAAAGATAAATAATATAAACACACTAAAAAATCCAGGTTAAATATCACATGAAGAAGTTTATATGATTATTGAATTATCGAATATTAGTTTTAACTTTATATTATTGCATTTTGTACGGCTTAAAATAATTTAATCTAAATTAAATTAAACGAAAATAATATTCTTAACAAACCTTGATTAAATATTTTTAAATTTTCAAAAATTTTTAGTTATTTATATAAATACTTTGAAATTTTATTCAAAAATATTATTCCTAAAATTTTTGAAATATTTATTATTTACTGAACAGTAATTTTTCTATTCAATAAATTGTTTATTTATTTAATCTTATTGTCTTATAATTAAAAATTTTAAATAATTAAAATAAAAGTTATTTGTTATTTTATTTATGATATTATTGTTATCGATCAATTGTAATCTATTTGAAATTTTAATGACATTCTGTAAATATTATTGAGTTACTTTTTAATTATCTTTATATCAAATCTAAAAGTAAGCACGGAAAATAGAATTTTAATAATGAAAAATAAATAAAATTAATAAATTGCTATGCTTTATTAATGAATCAAATATAAAATTTATTCTTAAAAGGAAAATTCTTTTTGTTTTGGAAATAACAGTAGTTTTTTTTATAATTTAATTTATTTATAATTTAAAAATCTCTCTGTAATTTAATAAGTTTCTCTCATTTTTAAAGTGAAATTAATGAAAATTATTCTCATGATTATTAATAGAGTTGTAAAGCAATTTATTTTACATGAAATCTTAAGGAAAAATTGTATTTTTATGCGTTGGACAGCATATAGGAAAAAAAAAAGACAATTTGATTAACGAGTAACAATATTAAATTTCAATCGCATATAACTTTATTATTTAGCATTTATTAGCTAAATAGCAGCAATTTTTTAAAAGATAATTAAATATATGGTTAGGAGAATAACATCATTTTAATCATAAATTTTAATTGTTATATATTAAACAATAATAGACAATTTGCTTCTTTCTTAGTACGGTATCATTAAAAACGAAAAATTTGCATAAAGAGAGAATTTCGGACCAAATTCGATACATTAAATCTTTTTAGTGATTGGTTAAATAAGATTAATTTGTTCTCTGAAGGATTTTTAGATTTAGACTTCAAACGAAAGAGAATGAACTGAAGTAGTTTGGAGTAATGGTGAGAATGAAGTAAGATAAGTATATATAAAAAAAAGATAGAGGTTGAGTGAAGGACAACCATTTATCACAACAGACTTGTACAAGTCTCAGGCGTGGATTTGAAAAGAGGAAGCATAATGGGAACTGAGAACAAGAAAGACGTGATTCGTTGCTGATGTTGGTTGGACACTACAGGAACGGACGGTTCAAGTTCTTGTTCGAGTCTCTTGGACAAGAAACCAAAGGAGAAAAAGAAACGATGGACGGCCAAAGCTACGCAACACAAAGAAGAAAAATAGTTCTAGTTGGACTCTATTCTCCCACCTTTTCTTCCGTTCAGATATCTTTCTTCCTGTCAAACTCTTCTCTTTACTTTGTTCTTGTAAGACCTCGAGTTATGTTAAAGGTTCAGGTTTTAAAGTTGAATTACGAATGAGTCTTTATCAAAAGAGTTGACTTTGTTACATTTAGCGACATAAAAGAACTTTGAAACTTGTTTTTACATCTAAAAACTAACTGATCTGGTTTCCTTTTTTATCTAGGAGTAATCCATACCTCTAAACTGTAAAAATACATCTATCATTAATAACTATCAGCTTCTAATGATTGTGTGAAAAACAATAATTAATTAACTCATGAATGATAGTACAGAATCTATCAGATTGCAATTTATATTTATTTAATTAGAAAAATAAATAAATTTTATATTTGAAGGAATAAAATTATATAAAATTTTTCTAATAAAGAAAGTAGTGATTTAAATATTAAGGAATAAATATCACTAATTGAAAATCTACACAAAACATTAAGTAGTTTATAGATCAAGAAACAAGAATTGTTTCCCTAAACAAAATTACAATTCCTTTTGTTTGAACAGGGAATGACAAAATTTCTGAAAACAATGTTTGTGCACTCGATTGTCTCTTTATTGTCTAGAAGTTACCCTAGTAACGAATGACGTCAAAATTGATATTTTTCTATTTTGAATTGGAATATTCTTTAGACAGTTTATGAAAGGAATATTTAAATTTGCTTTCTATTTTTATGCGAATAACTTTCAAATATATTTTGTACCAACTTGGCATATCGTTTGTTTTAAATTCAGAAAGAGAATTTATTTTAATTAATATTTTAAATACACAACATTTTTTTAAATTATAATACTATGAAAGAGGAGAAAATGTTTTAACTAATGAAGTTTCGTCGAGTATTGTGAACTTAACAATGGCATTAGCAAAAGTGGAAGACAGGAGAGAGGTAATTAGTCATGCATAGAAAACAATTATCATCTTAACTTCCTTAAATCAGTTGTATTATCAGGTTATGTTAATTATGGAGAGTGCAGTATATTTATCCGAATTAGAAAAATCTCTAGTTTGTTTCAAATATATATTAAAGATTTCTAAATATATATATTTCTGGCATATTATTATTTAAACTTTAAGAAAATTTATTTAATTGTTAGTTTTACTTATAAAATTTTAATGAATGTTAGTCACTTTATGAATAACACGAAATAAAATATTGATTAAAACTTGAGCATATGAAACTAAGTATTAATTGAAATATTTATAATCTATTAATTTTCTAAGATTGTCAACATTATTTATCTGCCAAGAGTAACTGTCATTAATTTTTAATTTGTTTTATTACTTAATGTAATTACGTGCTTCTTTAATTTAAATATTATTTAATAACTCGTAATTAATATTAATAATTTTATTGGAATTTTTTCGACTTATTGACTTAATAAAAATGATTTTATTTTAATATTAATTTAAACAGTTTCTAGAAGGAAATGTTTATTAAATGTGCTGCGTGTTTATTTAATGCAAAGAATGGAAAACTGATGTAGGATAGAAAATGCATAAAGAATGGATTGGCATATCAAAATGTTTTCAAATTTGTTTTGCAAACTCAAAACCGTATCGCTTTTACTTCAATTTATTATATAAAAGATATTTATTCGGTAATGTAAAGATTTATGAAAGTCTTTTAAAGTACTTTTCTCATTTTCATTTAAATCTCTTCTTATTTCGGAAAGCAGACTAAGTAAAGATTGAAACTCTTTTAGAATATAAAAAAAAGACAAGGAAAACAACTTCGATGTAAGGCAACAGTTCTGCAAACAAAGATTCACCAATTGTAAATCCTATCAAATTAATTAGTAACATTCTCTGAACCGTTAACAAATATTTCCTTGATTTCACGTTTCCTTCCGCTTCTCAGAACTTTAGGGATTACAAACATTAAAGCTAATTACTGATCAGGAAATTAGCTTGGGAAAAATGATAAAAGAATAATACTTTGTACTGTAATAATAAAACTAATTGATGGATTAATTGAAGCATATTAATAAATTGCTCTTTTTCAATTTTAGAAACGAATTTTAACATTACCTAGTTTATACTTTTATTATATAGAAAATTAGAAATTTATATATTTATGTTCGCCTTTTATTGTTTATAAAATATCAAAATAATATATAGATAATGCGTTATTTCTTTATTTATTTTTTACAACAATGTCATTTTTAAAATATTTTTGTTTTTTACATAAATAACTTGCGCGATATTTATCACAAAATAGATAATATAAAAATTGATTTTATTCGTGTAGTTAATAATATAATAAAGGTGAGAAGATGGGAAATAGAAAAAGAGGTGAGAAGATGGAGGATCACTCGTCCGTTTTTAAATTTTTTGTAGTGACTTATATTTTCATTCAATCTAGCATTATTGAAAAACCATTATTGTTTAAACACGTGTAAAGATAAAAATGGATATAGCTTTTACAATTGAAAATAAGTAATATAAGAAATGGAAGACAAGTTAGAAAGAATCGAAGGAAGCTTTAAGAAACAGCCGCATGGATAAAAGATCTTTCAAGTTGCAACTGAATATAATGAAGTGGAAAAGATAAAAAAATAAAAAGCAATTCAATGTTTAAAAAATAATTTAAAGAAAGATAATTTTTTAATTAAAATTTTAGTTAATTTTGTTAAAAATAATGTTCGAATGGCATATTATAATTAACAGATTTACTTGTTTTCCAAATTATATTATTTTGAAATTTTTATTTGAATATTTATACCCTAAATATTATTGCGAAAGTATATAAAAATATTCAAAAATAAAATTCAGCTATGTTTGATCATCTCATCCAAGTTATTAATTTTAGTTCGACCAAAAATTTCTTAATTAAAATAATAGCGAATTCCATTACTTCATAAAGCACATAAGTCAAGAATTCATCGATTAAGTAATATATAGTAACATGTGCCATTATCGGTGGTCGTGGTCAAACAGTTTAACAAAGGTCGAACATGGAATCGTTCGTCTGTTAGACAAGTTGACTACCGCCTCAAACAGATGGACTTATTGAACGAAATCCTAAGACCATTGCTGTTATGTTGTCGATATATTTGGATATAAACCAAAAGAAGTGGACGATATCTTGTCTTTCATTACCTTTACCTAACATTCATCACAGCAAGTAAATTCTTTGTTCTCTCTATTCAAACTCTGCAGAGCTATTTTGATATTGCAAGTCCTTCTATGTAAGATCTGTCGGTTCCAATGGAAGATTACGTGAATGGCAAAGTTTGGTAACTTAGTAGAGCATATAACTTTCCAAGAAAAATATCGTTTCAGCTACGTTGACTTTATATTCTTCTGTTCCGAAAACTTTATTGAATTACCATCCCAACAAGAAGAATTTTTTCCGAAAAGTAATAATATACTAAGCTCTTGAGTATTTAGTTTATGAATGCCACAAAATTTATATTCAAATTACTTATTTAATATTCTATTCGTTTTTATTATTCTAGCATTTGATTAAAATATTTATTTAAAAATTTTCTATAACAAAAATGCCATTTAATAAATTCAAAAATCTATAAATTATCTATGTTATAAATAAATATTTTATTTATTATTTGAATACTACAAATTTTAGCAAACATAATTAATTTGTGTAATTTAAATCCCCAATTTATAAAATTCTTAAAAATTACATTCATTCTTATAAAATTATTGGTTAAAGAAATTTTAATTTCATAGAAAAGACTGCAACAAGAGATATGAGCATTTCCATTAAAGATTAACACGATTATTGCTCCAAATAAAATCTTATTTTTATTATTGATTTGTGAGTATTCAATTCTTTTAAGGAAATAGTTTGTGAAAATATCTGAAAATTAAACACACTAAAATGCTATTATATAAGTTACTTTTACATTACAACTTCCAATCTTTATACACAGTGCCGTCCTTAGCAATTGCGGGACTCAATTTGGGCAATTTTGATGGGACTTCTTTGGTTATCTATTTATATACATTTTATATAAAACACTTACGGACCATGTATGTATTTATGTACAGTCTATTCCAAAATGTTTTTCACCTACTGCCATAACAGTTCGGTAAACTATCGAAGATGGATTGTAATTGCTGGAATTCCATGTGATGAGCATTGAATTTTAGAAAGGATTAATTCATTTTCTGAAGAAATGGATAAAGCGAGTTTTGTGAAGGACAGCTTCATTACGTAATTTTCATGACATGATTAATTCATTTTGAAGGTTTAAAAGTAAGTAATATAGAAAGTATAAATTTATTATTTATCCCAAATAAATAAATAGATATTTATACGATATATTTAGCAATCGATAATTGATAGTTAAAAGAAAATATATATTTTTATAAACTATAAAAACATTTTCACTCTTAGGATCCGTCGAAAGAAATCCAATCCTATAATTCTTACTTGTTAGGAAAGATGGCGGCAATAATTTTGAATAAGAAATATGGAAAGTATAAATTTATTATTTATTCCAAATAAATATCAAATATTTTTACAATATATTTAGCAATCCATAATTGATATTTAAAAGAAAATATGTAATTTTTAAACTATAAAAGCATTTTCTCCGTTAGGATCCGACAAAAGAAATCCAATCCCATAATTCTTACTTGTTAGGAAAGATGGCGATGATAATTTTGAATACCATCTATATAGGGAATGGGCGTTTGCTCTTTGTCTGTGTGAGTAACAAGCAACGATCTACAAGTAATAAGTCCTGCCATCAAAACAATTTTGCAATATATCAAACTTGAGGCAACATGCTGAGATCATCTGTCATAAGGTCAAAGGGACCATAAGCCCAATTATAGGTGTGAATGTGAAAGTTGTACTGTAATTATTTAAATTAAAGTCTATATGGCGTTGGTCTTTGTGTGAGTAACAAGCAACGATCTATAGGTAACAAGTCTCGCCGTCAAAATGATTTTGCGATATATCGAAGTCGAGGTAACACGCTGAGATCGTCTGTCAAAAGATCAAAGGGACCGACCATAAGCCTAATTATAGGTGTGAATGTGAAAGTTGTACTGTAATTATTTAAATTAATTTTGATACTTAATTTCTATCATTCATAATTAAATTATTAAAAAAGTGATGTTAAAAAAATAAGAAATTTTACTTTACGTTTGTTTTTATTTTTATCCCCCTTTCCACTCAGTGAGTACTAAAGAATAACTTTTCGGATTTAAGGTGCCAAAAATAAACTGTAGCCCTTCATACTATTAACTAATAAAATGAAGAAAAGTAGTTTCATATTACAGTAACTGAAAGAAAAGTTTTCAAATATCGAGTTATAATACAGTATTTGCATTATATTTTGATAGTTCATAGAAGTCTGTAAAATTTAAAAAATTCTTAATACCATTTTCATCAAAAATAATTTTTAAAATCTTTCCGCTCAGTGAACACTAAGGAGTAACTTTTCGAATTTAAGGTACCAAAAATAAACTGTAGCCCTTCTTACTATTAACTAATAAAATGAAGAAAAGTAGCTTCATATTACAGTTGCTAAAAAGGAAGTTTTCAAATTTCGGGTTATAATACAGTATTTGCATTTTATTTTGACAGTTTATAGAAGTCTATAAAATTAAAAAAATTCTTAATACCATTTTCATCAAAAATAATTTTTAAAAGTAATATTCTTCACTAATCAAAAATGCAAATCGGTATAAAAGTTCTCTTGAGAATGATTTAAAAAATTATCTTAGTTAAAATAATATACGAATCTTCCTTAATAAAATAATGTTTATTTTTATCGGTAGTTGTAGTTCTAGTAATGTATTCTAAAATTACCTGAACTGGAAATAAAAATTCAAATAGTAAAAGTAATAGTTCATCCAATTCAGAGAAGTTTTACACCATATACCTAGAAAATGTTTTTTCATCTTTGAAAGTTTAACTTCACCTGATTGCAATTAGATGCAATGTGATAAAATTACATTGAGTTACAAAAATGTGATTTAGCATCGTTAAATTATTATTTAATTGTAGTTATGATACCAAAACACAAAGATTGTTTTAATTGAAGAATATAAAAAATTTTATGTATGATTATTAATAATTAATGTTACTTCAAATACAAATGCAATTAATCATTTGTGTAGGAGAATTCTGGGTAAAATTTATTAAAACAAAATTCCTTTTAGAAAATTGTCCACAGTTTTACCATTTATATGATTCAGAATAACATTATTTAATATTACAAACATTTACAATATATAGTGTGCATATATTATACACATATTAAGGCTAAATAATTTAAATGTATTCATTCAAATCACTTAGCATTAATGTATTTAAATCTGTACTATAAAGACAGCTGTAGAAGTCATGACATTCAAACAAAATACCTATTATATTGAAATGTTTAATTTTTTTTTTATTTTAAAAAAAATTCTATTTTATCAGTAAATTAGTAATTACTTCTTAAAACGATGTTATAATAAGTGGCATGTTAAAAAATTTTTTAAATTTGTGTAGATATCAAATTTGGAAGAAGCAGTACTGTGTATATGAGTTCACAATTTATTATTGATATTATTCAATAACTTCAATATTTTGACCAAAATCCACCATTTTCTATTATGCATTTTAATCTATTGGACATACTATTGACTAAAATTACATATTTGTTACTATAACACAAATTGTTCCAAGTATTATAAAGATTTTCCCATAACTCATCTGCTGTTTTGTCATGAATTTCATGATTAGTAGCTAGATCGGCAATAGATTTTCGATAGGGTTTATGTCTGCTCCTCGTGATGGGCAATTCAACACTTCGAGATTTGGATAACTTTTGTAACCAATTAGTGGTTAAATTAGATATGTGGACGGATGATTTGTAGTGAACAAATGGAACTATAACTGATCCAAATAAGACTTGAACTGAAGGAAGTAACGAATTTTCAAGAATATCAACGAATTGAAATGACGTCAAATATCCGTCGATTCGTATTAATTCCCCCGGACCAGTCGCAGTTATCCATCCCCATACACCTAAAAAAGTAAAGAAAATTATTGATTTTTTTATTATTTGGTGACTACTATTTATTATGAATATTTATCAAAAACGCTTTTTACTTCCTCCATAGCGAAGTTACTATGCCTGAAGTATTGTGATCGTGCTATTAGTATTAGTTTGATGATAGCTCTTGTTATCTATCACTATCGAATTATTTACAGATTTAGAGACATCAATATTATAGATAATAAACAAACGATATTTATTAATATTTCTCAGTAATCTGTTGTTAAATATATGGATAATTGATAGAATAATAGAATTAATGATTGCTATTATTAAATAATTAAAGTTTAATTTGCAATTTTTTACAATTAAGTAGATGCGACCGAAATATTTAATTTGCTATTGATTTAATTGAAATTCAGCAATTTTAATTACTAACTCATTTAATTTAAAATATCATTTTACCTACGGAAAATCGTCCACTTTTGCGCTTAGACACGACATATGGGTTATCATGGCAATATTTCAAGATGGCAATGATTATGCAAAGACAACTCTTTTTATAATTGGAACTTTTTATTCAAATCTGTGAAATAAACTTCTAGTTAGTGCAATTGTGAAATATATTACAAAACATAGTATATAAAGTTATTTCAGTATTTTTTGGGGACAAATAATAGCAGTATCTGAGTTGTGAACAACCCAAATTATAAACAAAATTTATGTACAAATTAAGTTCATAACTCGAAGAGCACCTGTAATAATGAAATCATATTTTAATATTTAATTTGTGTATACAGAAAATTTTAAATAATGCCTTTAGATATTTATTTTTTTGAATCTCTATTCAACAGTAAACTAGATTTTTTTGCATTTATGATAAATTTTATTTTGGAACAGAATAATTTAAGAATTGTTCTCTGAATATTAAGATTTCTGATAAGAATTCCTGTTTTAATAAGGTTAATATTCATTATCAGATTTATGATAAAAAGCATTCCAACCACCAAACCTTAACAATTTAATTATTAATCACATAAGATTCTTGTAGAAGAATGATACCAGCAGAGATGTCCTCAGTAGTTTTGCTAATCAGAGAGAAAGCTGCTTTGGGTATTTGTGCATTAATTTGGATAATTATTATTGGAGTTATAATTCATACTTGATTGAGAGAGTTGTTTATTTTTTTTATTTTTAATGTTATTGGACAGTTTATTCCAAACGAACTTAATTATCTTGCCTAATTGAATTTGGCAAGATAATTAGGTTCCCTTGAGGTTTGTATTGTATAAAGTTTAAGTTATTGGGCATTTTTTACCAAAAGCACTGTGATTAACCTGTTTTTTATATTCTTCTGGGAGATCATTGTTAGATTTCTTTTACAATTAATGCAACAAAGATCCTTATCTTTATTTGGGCATTCTTCATACCTTAGAATTTTTTGAGCATTAGCTGCATTTTTGTGAGCATTCACAATCATTAATCAGATGTCAAAAGTTGCATAATAATAACAAATACTTTTAAATTTCTTTTATTTATTAGTATTTAATGTTTAGCTTTTTAAACAAATTAGGCCTATAGTTTTTGTGAAATCATTTTACATACTTTCCTATAAATATTTTATTAAAAATTTAAATTTATGATCTTAAACTTTCAAGTTCAGCTGCTTATGAAGATAAACAAGAAATTTTAAAAAGCACTTTAAGCAGGGAAACAACAATTTATTATTAATAAATTACAAATAATTATTAAGACTAATATCATACAGTAACATATTTGGCCTTCTATGGCTCTCCTCAGATGCCAAATTTGAGAAAAAAAAACTGGCTGTAATAATTCATTTTCCAGAAGGAACAGTTTTTAACAGAATTAGGAACAATAAAGACCACCATTCCCAGAAAGGAAAACAGGTGTTTATAGAATTGATTTAGGTACAATTTTTTATTACCACTATATGGACAAAAATAGTACTAATTGAAAGATTATGACAAGTAGAGAAAACTTTCCAAAAGAATTGTATTTCTAATGAGCTTATGAGAGACATTAACAATGAAGCTTTGTCAACAATAACAAAGAGGGCTACCAGTGTAAGGTGGACATATTGTGGGATGTAGCAAAGATTGTTAAATCAACACAAAATATAAGACAAGGGTTAACAGCTGATGCACTCGCTATCTTCTGTGAGAAATTGGGGGAGATACAGTCCTGAATGAAAATGATCCAAGTAGATTATACTGCATTTGGAGATGGTGTTATTTTAATAACAGTTGAATTGAACATGCATTTCTTCTGTAGGCTATGAATTTTCAATTCAAAATCAGTGTAATTCCATTTGTGTGTGTTTGATCGTGTATTAATTATTGTTATTACTTTTAAAATAATAATTTTTGACAGGTTGTATCACAAATTAAAAGTTGCCAAGCAGCTTTAAGTTAGAATACTTTGATTCTGGAACAAGTTTCCAAAATTCTATTTTTCTAATGGAGATATGAATTAAAAATATATGAACAAAATATAGCAAAGTATAACAGAATAAGTTTTAAAGTTTTGCCGATATTTTGAATTTTTCAATATTTTTTTTTAGAATGAGTATTTTAAAAAAATATTTAATAGTTACAAACTCTAAGTGCAATTGACAGAAATTCAGATCAAAAGGATTTATGCAATAGAAATATATCTATTTCTATTGCATAGTCTTCAAGATATATCAGTCTAAAATTGTATGTGACACTAATGAGGATATAGATATATCTTATATAGATTATTTTTCATTAATCAACAAAAACATTAATGAAATCATGTTACAGGTAGGCCTCGATTAGTGCGACTTATAAAATTGATACCGTTTTTCAGTTAGTGCTTAAAAAATATTTAATAGTTACAAACTCTAAGTGCAATTGATAGAAATTCAGATCAAAAGGATTTATGTAATAGAAATATATCTATTTCTATTGCATAGTCTTCAAGATATATCAGTCTAAAATTGTATGCGCTTGTAGTTTTATATTGCTTTCTAAATGAGAAGATAAGCAGTCGCTCTAAAATTTAGAATAGTATACAGGTTATTATTAAACCAAAATTGTTGTTGTTTTGTACAATAATTTGTAAAGTTTAAAAGGTTTTATAATATTTTCTAAAAATAGATAATTTCATGTATAGGTAGTCCTTGATTTATGACAATGATATCATCAATAAATTTTGCTATTGATCAGTGCAGTTAAACTGAGTTTATTTCTCTCGCCCGATGGTTTGATATATGGAAAATAAATTTTTTTTTTGTATCTGACTATTATAGTTTTGTGTTCTTTATGTTTATTAAGATAATATATACAGGATGCCCACGTTTCTATGGACCAGGCATTTTCCTCAAAAACTATCATGTATATGTGAAAACTGTTAAACACGTGTCCTGTTACATTTTTCCTCCAAATTACAATCTGCCATTAATATTTTGCACTGTGCATCCTCTTGTGCAGTGCATGCTTCAACTTTGTTTTCTTGAGTGGAAATGTATTATTTTTCTAACGGAATCTGATTCCTCCAATTTTTTATGCAATTTTCGTGGTGGAATTATTTTCCTACAATCGATATTTCCAGAGATATTTAAGAATAAAGAACCATTCAGAAAGATATGATTTGATCTATGATATTGCCAGTTTTAATGTTTTTGTATCAAGCATCTAATAAAGTTCTGTTGGATTTTTACACTAAAAAAAGAAACACGATAATATGAAGTAAGATATACTTGGAAAACAGAAATAGTTACAACTTCAAAGAAACTGCTCTTAAAGGCTAATATTTCAGAAGTCTATTAAAACAAGCACTTAGTAAGCAGGCCAAAGGCAAACACAACAGTATAAAATTTATTATGTAACGTTTTCGACCTTAACTGGTCCTCATCAGCATTATATACATGCATAAGACACAGAACAACTAACATATACAGTTAAAAATGTTGTTCTAGAACTTAGAACGCAATTCGTAATTTAAAATATAAATACATTTTATGATGACAAAAACATAAATTATTATTTCTTAGAGTAAAAATGCGATTAAAATAATAAATTAAGCAAGCCTAGAATCTAAGAGACAGACTTCGTGAACACAAAAGAGATGTGCAGAAAGGAATCTTAACAACAGCATTGGCATTTATTATTTACTGAACAGTAATTTTTCTATTCAATAAATTGTTTATTTATTTAATCTTATTGTCTTATAATTAAAAATTTTAAATAATTAAAATAAAAGTTATTTGTTATTTTATTTATGATATTATTGTTATCGATCAATTGTAATCTATTTGAAATTTTAATGACATTCTGTAAATATTATTGAGTTACTTTTTAATTTGCATTAATGGCATAGTTTAGTGGTTGATTCTATGGAAATAAATTTTTTTGCTTTGAAAAATCTACAGAGTTATGCTTTCCAGAAAAACATCCGTTTCCCGTGACTCACCCTGTATCTGTTATTAAATTCAATTAACATTTATTTTCCAGAATTCCGTACGTTTACCCTTTTCAAACAATTACACAATACCGAAAGATAAATGTAAGCACTCATAATTATTAAATTCTTTAATGACTGAAATTAGCAGGCGTTAATACCGCAAATATAAATCCAAAAAGTGATACCGTTAGGTAAATCTTTTTAAGCTGATCAAAAAATTGTTGAACAACTATAGGCGAAACTCACTAAGGGAAAGGCTCTTGTTTTAGGTCCTTCTTTAACAGAGAACTAGAGTTGCTTGCATTGCATAAAAATCAAGCTAGGATTGTTACAGGGCACTATGGTCATCACTTTATTGGGATTGCTGATAATCCCAATCGTGGAAGATATCAGGAAGAAGATGAAACCCCTCTTCACATTTTGATTGAGTGTGTGGCCCTTTCAAGGCTATAGTAGGATCTTCTAGAGTTGCATTTTGATCTTTTTACAGTCCCTTTGAAGAAAATACTGTCTTTCGTGAATAAGACGGGACTTATTATGGGATGATCCTGTTTGAAGTACACAATTAATCACTGGTTGGTCGCAGTGCTAATGCTGTGTAAAGCTCCCTTTTCTACAATCATCATCATTATGCAGGGCCGCATTTACCATTAGGCGCATTAGGCGCAAGCTGGGGGTCTCACTCTGTAGGGGTCACATTTTAAAACCTCACTCCTCACAAACAACAATATAAAAAACAGCTTCTTTATAGTTGCGAAATAAAATTCTTATTTTTAAATATTCATAATATAAAAATTACCCTCTATTACCTCTAATATAAAAAAAACCCTCTAAATTACTTCTAATATCAAAATTAGAGATCGGTGAAAAATTTGTGAGATCTCCCGCCTCCATTTGAAAAATACTGTTCTTTCCTTACAATATAAAACTTACAGGAATTGTGGTATTGCATAAATTCGTGTACGTGAGCGTATCATATACAAGGGAAAAACTATAGCGTAATAGATGTTTTGTTTCCTATATCTACATATTTCGCACAACCGTAGAAGAATGAGAATAAAAATAAAATTGTGGAATTTTTTTTTAATTTATCACTATTCCTTAGTTTCCTATTCTAAATTGTAAGTGAAACGAGATAGTCTGCGAGAGCTGACGCTATACTAGCTTTGAAACGTGGATATAAACAAATTAAAGAAGCATTACTTGAGCTATTAATTTCTCATGAAAAACCTATTTCTAAATTAGAGAGCTTATCATTAGCTGAACATTTTGACAATTTAGATACAGCCATATTAACAGTTGTGTGGGACAAAATTTTACAACGAATAAATGCACTAGTAAATCTCTACAAAATCCCGAATACGGATTTGCTGTTAACTGATACTGTAATTTGTTATTGTCTTTAGTTGATTTTATTTTAGATATAAGAAATAGTTTTATTGCTTTAAATGAAGAAGCGAATTTATTAACAGATGAAACAAAACTTAAAGATGAGAAGAAAGGATTGAAAAAAACGGAAAAAAAGTATGAAGAACTTTCACACTCTAACAATGAGATTTTGTGGGAAACAAAATTTCATTATTAATACTTTTAATGTCATTTGTGATGAGCTACTTTTGGAAATTAATGAAAGAGCAAAAAACTATTTAGACATATTAAATACGTTTGATAATTTTTTTTTTTGAAGAAAGATATAGATCAAGATAAGTATAGGCTAGCATTAATAAAATTTTAGGGTAACTTACGGGACTGATATTGATTCAGAAAAAATTTGTTGATGAAGTTAAGCAATTTTTGATAATGATAAAGGAAGAAAATTTTTCAATAAAAAATATGTATAAATTTATAAATGATAGGTTAAGGGCTACTTTTCCGAACGTAGAAACAATTTTAAATATAATTTTGACTATGCCTATTTCAAATGCAAGTGCTGAACGCTCATTTTCAGTGTTGAAACAAATAAAAAATTATATCAGAAGAACTTGTATCAAAATAAAACAAATCATCTGTCGTTATTATGCAGCGAATCATAAGTAATGGATTGGTTAATTATGATCACACTATAGATATATTTGCTAAAACCAAAGCCAGAAAAAAATTTTAATTATTAATTTAAATTTGAACTGATTTGTTTTTATAATTTTTTAATACAAATATATGCATGCTAATGTTGTGTTATTTTTATTTTAATTAAAATCAGTTATTATAGAAATGTCTACTTTTATTTTCAATAAACTTTAAAAAAAAGGTTATGAATTTGATTAACTGAAATAGTCTTGTTTTTTGGGGCCTCATAATGATGTTGCGCCTAGGGCTTCCAAAAGTATAAATGCGGCCTTGTCATCGTGGGTGAAACTCACAATTTGAACAACAATTGTATTTCAAAAAATAAATAGAAACACGAGCGCCAAAAGCCAAGCTTAAACAATATGCTTAATAAGTAAATGGATCATGACATGGATACATGAACAAGTATCACAATCGATCGAATGTAACGGCGAATGACGACAGCAGCACGGAGCAAAAGTTTGCATTAATTAAAATGGTGTTTTTTATGTAATTAAAATGAGAAATGAAAAAAGTATATTTAAATTAATGTTTTTCTTATAAAAGTAATTATTTTATTTATAAATTTTTACTTTTATTTATTTAAATAATATAAATTATGCCCAAAAAGATATTATATAATGTTATGATTATTCGGTAGAGGGCATTATAATCGTTTTTTGCTGAGGAGTTACGGAAGAAAGAATCGCATCTTTGAAATAATTTCGGTTGTATATCTTGCATTTTTTTTATTTACTTATGAAAGTGAAGATATAGATATGTCTGTAGAACAGACAACATGTGAAGGTAAATAATAATTATTTTAAAGCCTGTTTTGTATATACTATAATGTAATATCTATTAATTTATCCAGTCAAAACAAATTTTATAATTTTTTAATGTGTCAATGCGAATCTACAATTCATTGATGCATATTATGATAGATTGAAGATTTGTTTATGCTGCATGTAAATGATCTTATAAATTGAATGTTCGTATTGGAGTATTAGCAAGACCAGTTTTGGTTTCTTTCATTGTTACAGACAGATTCAGAAAAGTAGTATATAATGACACAAACATTGGTTACCAAAATATTATATGCACAGTTTTGTACTATTATTGTAGGAAGAGCAGAGATTCTAAAGTTATTCTATCAAATTAATATTGTGCATTTTGTATGTGTGCTACAATTTATAGTTTTTTCTAATTCTGTTAGATGGTTGATGAGGTATAAAATAATATTAATTGAAGCAAGGACTCAAGAATTAAATAGTGCACAGATATTTGTTTTGTTTTACAAACATTGCAATCTCATTAGTGCAAATAATAAATCCCACAAATTTCTTGCACTTACCAGGAATTACATCTCATACCATCATCCTGTTGCCTGATCTCACTCCATATGACTTTTGGTTTTGTAACAAAAGTGGTTTTGTGGGAGTATTTAAAAAACTTGCATAGAATAAATAACAAAATTTGTCTAGATATATTATTGTCTCTTTTACAAAGATCTGTCTGCAATTCTATTCATTTATCAAATTGATGATTTATCATCATTATAATATGATTTAATTTTATTCTTTTTTTTTTTTTTTTTGTTCGTTTTCGAAAAAAAATTTTATTAAAATTTTAATGATTATTTTTCAACTGCTGTTTAGTGTTGTTATTTTCAAATACTAGGTGTTATTAATCAGAACAAGGAAACAAATCAAAATACAAAAATTTTATGAATAAATATGATTTATGCCAAAAAATTAAGTTTTACTCCCTTTTATAAGAAATTTATAATAAATGAATGTTTGTAAAGTTGATTAAAGTATGCCTTGCTAATGTGGAGGAATTTAATCTGTACCAATATCATCTGTTCTATTTTACCTCACCCAGAATCCTCAAATATATATTTCAAATGATAAATGGATTCAAATATCCTTAGGCTTGAAACAAAAAGTGCATTTACTAGACTAATTGCCCAAAATCACTGATGAGATTGGTCATAAACAATAGATGAGTTCATAGGCTTGGCAATTATACCCAATTATATAAAAATCTGATGTGTGGAATCTGAAATTGAATTTGATTTCCATGTTATAACATAATTCTGTATCATGTGGTCATCCAATAGACAAATAGTAATTTTTAGTTTTCTATGAACATTATGAAATGATATTTTCATTGAATTCAAATGCTTTTGTGTTTTCTTTGTTTTGTTGATGTTGAAACATTCAATATCATATCATTGGTTTTTGAATAATGCTTATATTGGATTATGATGTTTCTTGCAAAAGATACATATTTTATAATTGTTAAACAATAGCAATTATTGACTTTGGTGACATTTTCTCTCTCTCCAGTTTTCAGAATACATTTTAAGTAAAGATTGGTAAACAGTGATGCAGTTACAAAGATCTCTTTCTGACTTTACATTGCTTTTTAGACAACAGTTATTAAGCAGCAGGGCATTTCAGTGTCCAGATGGAAAAATGCTCTGAAAAATTTGGAAATGTGGGACTGGTGATTGAGCTCAGAATCTCCAATATGGTGACTGCTTTACCATGTGGTCATACTGAAGGATAAAGAGCTGGATACAGATCTCTCTATATACTCCAAGTGATAAATGACAGTTTTACTATGCAGTCTGCACAAATATAAATTGTTATAGCATTTCCAAGCAAGCTGCAGGCTTCTCCATTAATTAAAAACTTTCTCTAAGAAAATTTTGTAATTTAAATTATTTTATAACAATGTTATAAAATAACTTCTATAATTATGTCATTTATGTAATCAGATGATATTTCAACATATTGTAATGAAAAGTTATTTATATTTTTTGGACTCGGGAACACATTGTTTTTAATAATAGTTAATGCTAATTTAGTCTCACTTTAGGAAAATTTGATTTATGAGCATTTTTCAAAAATGCTTTATTCTAAACTAGAAATATATCAATATATACAATGAAAACTGTCTTCACGACCACCTGCATAAGAAGACCCCCTGACGTGACAACCATGATTTTATGGGAACCAAATTTTTTCCTATAGAAATAATGCTAGTTGATTATTTCTATGGGATGATTATTTCTAGTTAATGATTATTATTATATGATTTCTGTTAGCCCAGCAATTCTCTGGAACCAAGAGTGCTGGAATATCTGTGTTCAACTTGGATGTTTATATATATTGTATATGTTACCGTTGAAATCTGAAATTAGTTAAAACCCAATTTGCCTAGTTGAAACAAAGTCCGTTCGTGAATACTAGTATTAACTAATCAATACAAGAATTCACTAAAACATTTTAGGGAAAACTGGAATTTACATAAAAATTGCTTTGTTTGCAATTATTTACAGTTTTTACTAATGATAAGCAGTTAAAGACCTTCAATTTGTTCACTTTATGAAAAACCAAGCTTTTCATTCTGGAATAAAACAGTTGCCCTATCGAACCATGTTCGGGATAGACTCAAGTAGGCTTCGCGAATTCAGCATTGCCATCAGATGTTCTCGAAACATTGAAGATGAAGATGAACTCCAGAGTCATCAGGAGTTGAATGTATGACAGAACATAGCTGACACCCCTGCTGAAGAAGAACATGAGGCTGATCCTAGTGGAGCTGGTCCCTATCATCACATCAGCCAAGAGAGAAACTCACGAAAATTTGTCTAAACAGGGCAAGAAAATGAAATATATCTTCGATGCCATCCACCCCCCTTTGAAATAAGACAAAATGCTATAATTCCAATCCTGGATATGGACAGAGCAAAGGCAGATTTTTGAAATATCGTCGGAGTTGTGCTAGAAAAAAAATGAAGATCTGCACAAGATCGGAACTAAGGATAGAAAGATGAATAAATTATATTGAAGGTAGGTTTTGTATCTTTTATGTATTTCTTACTATTTAGAGAATGCTCAAAACATGATTATGAAAAAATATCTTTTGTAGATTGGAATTTGACATTTGTCCGGAGAAGTTCTTGATGCCCGAAGAGGTACCAGTTGCAAATATTTCTTTGAGGAGGGCAGCTAGGAAAGCGGCGATGGCATCACAAGGGTTCACACGTTGTGTTTGTGAGAAAGGTTGCATTTCGAAAAGATGTGCAAGAAGAAGGGAATTCTCTGCAACTCTAAATGTCATAACAGTTTTCCATGCGGAAACAAATAATGCGCATCATAAATATATTTCTTCCATAAATTTCAGTTACTGTGTTCATAAATATATTTATTTTGTAGATTTCAGTTACTATGTTTTTATTTTTCGTCCTAATGCATGATTGCACAATTAGGAAGATATCAGACTTATCCTCGTAAAATAAATTTTGGATAATATTAGTTTTCACTAGTCGTATCGAGTTTTAACTAGAGAAGTTTTAGTGAAAACCAGAAGTTTCTAATAAATATAGTAATTCAGTATTGACTAGTTAATAATACTAGTATTCATGAATGGGCTTTGTTCCAACTAGTTTCAACTAGGCAGATTGGGTTTTAAGTAATTTCAGGTTTTGACGGTAACACATACATACAAACATACAAACAATAGTGTTACATATATATAATACTATTTATGTAAATATATTCAAAAATTTGAACTTAATATGCAAATATATATCATAATTGGAATGAATTATCTTTATAAGTCTATTGTTCCAAATTGATCATTTTATCATATGTTCTCGCTTCCAGGAACCAGTTAATAAAATATCAAGGGTTCACTGAATATAAAATCTCACAATTTCTTAAATATAAATAAAATTGATACAATAAGTTTTTTATTTTTTTTTTATTTTATAATAATGTAAAACATCATTCTATAAAATTTTTTATAATTATTTTAAGACATAGACAATGAAAATTGTTTTAGCAATTAAAGTACTATATGAAGACAGAAATCATTACAAGAACAAATAACGGTGGGGGAAAAAAATCAGGTTAAATAAATAAAATATATGTAAAATATTTTTATATATAAATACATTATTTTCATCCTTAATTATTTAATCATCTATGAGTTGGTTAGAAATTGATTTACTATATTAAAAATTTTATGTGGCAATTTAAAGCATTTTTTATAGATCTAAAAGCATTTGAAAGAAGACTTACTGAAGTAATTGGTTATTTACAGCCTCAGGCCAAAAGATGGAGAAGTAAGAATATTTTTTCTATATAAATAAGAATGCAGTACTTCTGTTAAGAACTGATTTTTTTTATTTAGTTGTGCTTGCTATATGTGCATCCTTCACATTAATTGGGGCAGGACTATGGTTAATGGATCCTCATACTTCTCAAGTAAGATCTTGAGTATATATGCTGCTATTTAAAAAATTTCTTCAATAAGTACATTTTTTTCTTACATAGAATTTCAAATGAAAACTTATTATAGGTGGGATTGCTAGAATCACTATTGAATCACTTGTTTTTTACCATCAGCAGTATTATATTGATCATTCTTTTTTTAATGGGAATACATAAAAGAGTGGTTGCACCATCAATGTACCCTTTGAAATTATTAGTTTATAAAATTTCTAATTAAATGTTATATATTAAATATTTAGTTAAAATAAAAATAAGGTAAAATATAGTTTTAGAACTAATTACTTTTTAAATAATTAATACAGTAGTTTATAATATTTCATAAAATTTTGCATTACTGTATGGCAATAGAGCTATCTTGGTTTTAGTCATATAAGTATATACAGGTTTTCCTTGAGTTAGGAACATCTTACTTAGACATGAAATTTATTTTTCAAAAACTGAAGAATTTTAAATATGATAGCATAATGCATTAGCAACCAATATAATAAAAAAAAAATATGCAGTAATATATAGACCATCGTACATGCAAAATTTCTCCACTTGCGGCGCCACTTACGTCGTTGGTATATCTTAGGCTTAGCATCCAGCTGTTACATAGCTTTTCGCTCTCAGTTTGCATTTGTCTTTTTATTTTTCTGCATAGTTAAGCTAATTCATTATGGACTTTAGCAAATTGATTGTTTCTGAACTTACGAGACAATTAAAAAATATTGGAACAAAAAAAAAAACAAAAACAGAACTCGGACAAAATCCGAGTTAATTGAAAATTAAGTGATATTAAGCCATGCTTATTATAAACTTGCATAAATCACATTGTAAGCATGTGTCACGAGTAGACTATATGTATTATAGATCCTTCGTAGTAAAAAAATTACTTCTTGAGATCTTATAGCAGGAAGAGCAGGATTTGCATTTTGGGGGCCCTAGGACGAGCAAGGCTTTGGGGCCCCTAAAAATAATAATCATCTGTGAAATAACTTATAACTTTGTTATAATGAACAAAAATTCAAATCAGCTACATCTAATTTTAAAGGCTCCTTATAGAATAACATATAAGGAACCTTTAAAATTTTACTTTCTATCTAGCACTTTAATATCATAAAACCCATTTTTTCTTATTAAAAGTTTATAAAAGTTGAAAACAGATTGATAGTTTTGGGGCCCCTAGAATCACGGTGCCCTAGGACGCAGCCTAATCAGCCTATAGGTAAATCCGGTACTGGCGTCAATGTTGTTAATGGGCAGTGTGTTGTTGTCAATGGATGTTATATCTGGTGTCTGTTCCATTTCATGTTCTATTTGTGCATGTGGATCAGTTTCATGTTGTGATATTTGTTGTGCTACCTGAGTTTTAATGCTTTCTAATGTACTATGTGTTATGAGGCTTCTGTGGATGATGGTTCTTCTTTGATCTGCTATGCATTGTTCTGTAACTGTGATGTTTGGGTATCAGCTTTTGAATTTATCATAGAGTTCCCTTCTGTACCCTATAATGTTGGTTTCTAATTTTATAATTGTGTAGTATGTATGCATGATGAATTTGTTCATGTCTATTGTCCATTTCATGCTTTGGTGTGGTTTTCCAGCCTTGGTGGTCTCTGGTTGAGTTTCCAGGGAAACACTTTGGCTGGTTGGGCTCTGATGTGGTGACCCGTTTCCTACTGTGGGTAATGTGCAATACACATGTATTGCAGTAGCCAGGCTTGGGTTGGTGCTACTTTCGCCACTAGTGGCAAAGGGAGATTGTAGTAAACTTTCCGAATGTGAGCCTCTGCCTAACTCACAGACATGGTTTGTTAACCCAGGCGACGTCCGAGCCAGTGTGCTTTCGCTTTCTGCTTTGTATCATTGCATACTAGAAAAACTCCACCGAGGTGGGAATCCAGTAAGCTGCTTCTATTTTAATTACATGTTCACAATATTTACACCAGTTTTCAACAGATATGCTGTTTATAGCGTATTTGGTTGTTTGAAAAAGTTTTGTCATTGATATCACCAGTGGGATTAATATTGCATATGTATCTTTTTAATTCGGCCCACACATATTCAATGGCATTTATATTGCAGTGGCATGGCGGGAGACGAAGTGTTGTAAATCCATATTCTGCTAGCATATTCATCGTAGACAGCATTTCACTGAAGACTGAATAATTAGTTGAGCATTCTCTATAAAGCCCTGCAAACTCAAATTTGTGCCTGAACCAATTAATAATTTCATTGATCTGCAAGTACAGGTAGGCCTTGATTAGTGCAAATAATAAATCCCACAAATTTCTTGCACTTACCAGGAATTACATCTCATACCATCATCCTGTTGCCTGATCTCACTCCATATGACTTTTGGTTTTGTACCAAAAGTGGTTTTGTGGGAGTATTTAAAAAACTTGGTTTACCAAGGACATGTGAATAATTTAGCAACTTTGAAAGACCGAACACTACTTCATGTGTGAGAAATCTGTGGAGATTTGCTGCATTCTACAATGGAAAATGCAGACTGCAGTTTTTGGAAAATGTGCAAGAGCAACATATTGAACCATTTGTAATTGAATCAGAATAAAAACTATTGTCAACTGTGACCTTTTGTTTTCTTTATTATATCTTCTTAACTCTGCTTACAGCAACATTTCTCCCTTGTGGTGCATTTTGAAACTATTTATTTTCTTTATCGAAATCTATTTCCCATACTCTGGTAAGTATTTACACCAAATTTTGCTGAATTTAGCGCAACAGATTCTTGGCTATTGAGCACTTAACTTCTCATTTGCACCAAATTTTGCTGAATTTAGCGCAACAGATTCTTGGCTATTGAGCACTTAACTTCTCCTCTTTAATTATGGCCACTCTGTATTACCACCACAAAAAAAGAAGTGCTTCAATTTCTAAAATAAAAGTTGTGTTGAAAATCTGCTGCCATATGATATTGAAATCCCAGTGTTGGCTGCTTAGATCACAGAAGGTTTTGCAAGAGGCTCATTTCTTGTTTATGATTCTGACTCGCTAAGCATTTAGTAGATTTATAATGCAATTTTTTTTAGCACTGTTTAAATTTCTACATATTATAAAATGCAATTTCAAATTGTGATTGCTGTTTATTAAAAACAACTTTATTTGTTCAAAGAAGCTAATTCAATCAAATTTTCCCAAATGATAAACAGATACCTCATAAATAACAAGCAACATAAAATTTATATAGTTTATTAAATGTTAAAATAATGTATAATAATGCAATACAGTGGATTCCGCTTAATTGGGACATGTTGAGACTAAGCCATTTTGTCCCAATTAAACGAAATAATAATAAATTCTAAAATAAAATATGTAATTCGTAGGTAAATAAATAATTGGTAAAAAAAATAATAATTACGTACCTATTTTAATGATTTATTAAATGATTTATTAAAATAGGTACCTAATTATTAGTTTTTTACCGATTCCCTCTGACTTCTTCAACACTACTGGGCCACTGATATTCATGCCTTGCCCACTAACTATAGAAATCCATTGATCTAATTTTCTTCAACTTCTGGATCCTTTCCATCACGCTTTCTTTTGAATGTTCCGACTTCTGGATCCTTTCCATCACGCTTTCTTTTGGATGTTCCCGGAATTCTCTCTGTAATGCCCACTCCTTATGCAGTTGATTTTCTTTTTGTAGGAGACAAGATCCTTTCCATCACGTTTTCTTTTGGATGTTCCTGGAATTTCTTTCTCTTTTCCATCACGCTTTCTTTTGGATGTTCCCAGAATTTCTTTCTGTAATTCATCACACTTTCTTTTGAATGTTCCTGGAATTTTTTTCTGTAATGCCCATCCTCACGCAGTTGATTTTATTGTTGTAGGAGACGCGCTATGGTAGATTTTGCTTTCTTTTCGATGTTTCTGGAATTTCTTTCTGTAATGCCCACTCCTTACGCAGTTGATTAGGAATTTCTTTCTGTAATGCCCACTCCTTATGCAGTTGATTTTCTTTTAATTTCTTTCTGTAATGCCCACTCCTTACGCAGTTGATTTTCTTTTTAAGACGCATCTATGGTAGATTTTGGTTTATTTCAGCGAATCTACCATGGCCTAGAATTACTTTCTGTAATGCCCACTCCTCACACAGTTGATTTTCTTGTTGTAGGAAAACGTGCTATGGTAAATTTTAGTACAACAGTTATATCAGGAGTCTACTATGGCACGCTATGGTAGATTTTGGTTTATTCGATGTTCCTGGAATTTCTTTCTGTAATGCCCACTCCTATTTTCTTTTGGATGTTCCTGGAATTTCTTTCTGTAATGCCCACTCCTTACGCAGTTGATTAGGAATTTCTTTCTGTAATGCCCACTCCTTATGCAGTTGATTTTCTTTTAATTTCTTTCTGTAATGCCCACTCCTTACGCAGTTGATTTTCTTTTTAAGACGCATCTATGGTAGATTTTGGTTTATTTCAGCGAATCTACCATGGCCTAGAATTACTTTCTGTAATGCCCACTCCTCACACAGTTGATTTTCTTGTTGTAGGATTGCGCTATGGTAGATTATGGTTTATTTCAGCGAGTCTACGATGGCTTGTATTAAATGGCTGGATTTTAATTTTATTCAGTCAAGCAATCTTACTTGAATGTAAAATCCTTTCTTGACATCTTGGCAAAGATGTCAAGAAAGGATGTATGTGTAGCCATACTTTCGAAAAAACCCTAAAATATATCAAAAATTGAAAATTCTTTTCTGCTACTGTCCCAATTAAATGTTTAAATTATGTATTAGTTTATTAGTTTGGTTTCCATTCTTTGAGATTTGTCCCAATTAAGTGGAATCCACTGTATATTATATTTTAGGTTTGTATGATGCAAAATATTATTTTTTAATGTTTGTGTCCCAATTAAGTGGAATCCACTATATTTTATATTTTAGGTTTGTATGATGCAAAATATTATTTTTTAATGTTTATTATACAAATATTATACTAACGTATAATATATTATACTAATTATATATTATATACATTAGATATATAATATATTATATATCTAATGTATTTAGATATTATACTAATATCTAAATACATAAGAAAAAAATTATGTTAATGGATAGCAATGTTAGGGATTGGTAATAATATAGACATAGCAATCTAATATTTCTAATCAAGTTTATGCAATTGTTGATGGTTTTAATAAGAAAACATTGATGATTGTTATGACTTATATGGGATATAAAATTTGCATTTCAGATGATCACTGTGTGATGCATTTCCCATATCTTTACTTGTGACAAAATTTCTTCTGCATGTTTTATTTTGATTTTGTTTTCTTATATCTTATTATTTTAATATTTTGTGTGTGTTGAATAATGATTGTTATTAGAAAAATCCTGACTATCATTGCTATTTTCAACCTACACAGTGATGATTTGTTGATTAAAATTAGATAATAGACAGTTTATTCTGGCATCAATCATAAAACACATCTGGATTTCATAGTAGTTATAAAAAGTGAAAGAAATCTAATGTTAGAATCAAGGAAATAAAGCAGGGTGGCCAAACTTCGTGCCACTATGAGCCACATGGGAGAATCTCAAATACTTGAGAGCTGCAATCAGTTTCTTTCCAGATCGACGACAGTCATATCAGTTTTGTTTAGGTGACCTTAATAATAATTTCAAAACTGTTTATGTATTTCACACACATTTATTTTGTATAGATACATACTACTTTTTATAATAAATGAACAAATTACAAATATATTATTTTTTAAAATTAAATAGGTATTTGTTCCATATTAGCTATTGACTTTCATTGTATGGAGCCATACTGAAGGTACCAAAGAGCAGCATGTGGTTCACAAACAGCAATTTGGCCACTATAGAAATATAGTAATAATTTATATTTTGTTTCATGTATTAAAAAATGAATTTTTCATTACAATAAAACATAAAAATAATATTAACGTCCATTATATACTGTATTGCATAGTAACTGCCATTTCAGATTGCAATATGTTGTCAATTTCAAAATAGTGGAAACTTTAGATGTCACCATCAATAAGTCAGACAGGGCAGCTGTAAATTATAGCAAAATCGCATTAAGAGAGTGTATGTTAAGCAGAGTATACTTGTATATCTTATTTAAAGCATCTGAGCTATCTCAGGTTTTATTATACCATATAATTACTGATATTTTTACAAAATTGCTAAAACATTAATATTAATGCCAATTATATATATTTATTAAAATATAATGCATAATTTGAGAATTTTAGAAGACATTATAAATTAAATGCATTACATATACTAGAGTTACTCATTTTTTACATCTCCAAAATTTGCATAAAATTAAAAAAACAAAACAAAAAAAAAAAAGAACGAAAAAATTTCGCAAAAAATTAGCAGTTGGCATTAATAGACTGTAGTAAAATTTTCAGAAGCCAGAAATTTATCCACCAGAGAGATCACAAGTCAAAGTAAACAAAGTAGAATATCAAATTAAAGGCAAAATTCTGCTTCTGCAGGAAATATTGGGTTGTCCGGAAAGTTCGTGCGTTTTTTTTAGTTGTTAACTGGTGGCGCTAGAGTACTAAAAACGTGCAAGTTATTATTTAGTTTAGTTGTGACCTTGAAAGATGACACTGTAAACGTCATAAAAATTTATGTTTTGTCAGAATAAAGATCGACAAACTATTGTTAGTTTCGTTTTCGCCGTGAGGGTCAATAGAATACATTTGCGCCACGTAATGTTATAAGAGTTTAAAAAAAACTTTCTGCAGTTGATGCAACAAAAAATATATGTGAAGTTTATGGAGAAGGGGACAGTGAAGTGAGAATTGCTTTGTTCACTGAGAAGGGACATTGGAGCACAGTATTGTAACAAATTTTAACATATTATAACCATTTAAATATCAACATGGAGTCACAGCAAAATGTTTATTTGTAGAAAACAAACTTTTCAGTTATAGAAGGCCTAAAATGTTATGACATGGCGATATTAGTATTTCAATTAATATATTAATAATAAATTGGTGTTTTCCTATTTGAAGTGCTTTTTGGATCTCTGTTAAATAAATGGATTATTAAGTTATTGATAAATGTTTTAAATTAGAAAATTTAATTCTTGTTGCAACAAAAATAATTACATTATAATACTAGAAATTATGAAATAAAATTCCTTATTTCTAGATATAAGAATTTATTTCATAATTTGTACATTAATTATTATTTGTATTATCTTTAACACCAAATAGAATTGTTTCAAGAGTAAGGCAAGTTTTGGGAGATTTCAATATGTCTTGTGATGATGTAAGTATCAGTGTTTTAATACAGAATGTTATTAATGGTGAATATATTTAATTCCTGATGATGATTTGTACAGAACGGAAGACTGATTTTGAAACCCAGACCAACTACTTCCTGACGACAAGTGTAAGGAAGCCTACCTACATTTCAAAAGAAATGTTTTTTTAAATGAATTTCATTGGAGGCTTCCTTGCATATAATTTAATAAACAGTGATTATTGTAATTCTTTTAAATCAAAGTTCTCTAAATGTCTCTTAAGCTGTTTAAATTTTAAATATGTAAATATAATTAATTCTTAAATGTTATTAAAGCATTGAATTTATTTCAATAAATATGACATAATTATTTCTATACATAAAATATATATGTTCGAAAATAGTAATCAGATCAGATGAATTAAAAATAATAGTTATATCTGAAAAGTTTTACTTATTAAAGATCCTTCATAATTATAATTAGCTAATATTAATATTTCTGTTAAGCCAAATGTATATTTTAATGTGGCTATTTTTAATGTTAAAATCTAGAGGTTCAGACCATGTTAGAGTTTGTTACCCATTATGACCAGATTCAGGCCATATTAAAGTTGCACAGTATGTAAGTGTATATAGTTCATATTCAACTGTAAATACAATTTTTCATCAAGAAATTGTAATTTTATTGCATAAATTTTAATCATTATTATATAATTTATTAATTCCTTTTTATTTTATGACGACGACTTTATTGTTATAAATTATCGATTTGATTTAATTTTTTATGATGGATTAAATATAAATTAACATTTTCGGCAAATTATTGCTCTCTTCAGATTCATTATGTATTTATATATATGTTACAGGACAAACCCGAATTCAGGAAATACTGTACTAGAATTTCCTAGTCAAAATGAGAACGACCTAACGCTTGTCGGACGTTCTAGTATTTCTTAGGCCGAACTCGAAATGCCTAGAATTTCTTATTCGAAGTCCGGAATTTCTAGTTTTTCCTAGTCAAAACCCGAAGTGGCAAACAGTTAAACCAAAAGTCTTCATTTCTTATGTATTCCTGCTCAGAGTTCGATATTTGCGAAAGTCTTCATATCTCATGTATTCCCGCTCAGTTTTCGATATTTTTATATTCACAGTATTTTTAAGAAATTTCTTTCTTTAGAGAATATTCACAAGAATAACAAATCTCATTGAGAAAGGCTGCAACTGCGCCAGTGGAAGTACGTACATAGGGCTAAATCCGCGTTAAATGCACGAAGCATTGTGTATTTAAATTATGTTTATACAAAAAGAATAACATCTTGTGTAATTCTAAATGCCACAAAAACTTACCTTGCAAAAATAAATAACGGGTACCTAGTTATGTTTTCAACTTTTAAAATTTTTTCTTGTATTTTACATTGAACTTCGACTAATAAAAATATTAAAATATTTGTCCATAAAAAATAACAAAATTGACAATTTCAGTTCTTTAGGGTCAACCGTGCAATAACGAATGACAGCTCTATTTTCAATTTGTCTTATTTCATTTTCTCAACAGAACAGAAAATTACAATGAAATTGTTATTTCCTATCAATTAATCAACAATTTTTATATTCACAGTATTATCATAAATACAAAAATAAAAAAAAAATAATTAGGAACCTGTTATTTATTTTGCAAGGTAGGCTTTTGTGGCATTTAGAATTACACAAAATGTTATTCTTTTTATACTAACATAATTCAGATACATAATGCTTCGTTCATTTAACTCGGATTTAGCCCTATATACGTACTTCCTCTGGCACAGATTGCAGCCTTCCTCAATGAGATTTGTTTATTCTTGTGAATATTTTCTAAAGAAAGAAAATTCTGCTGGGAAATATCGAAAACTGAGCAGGAACACATGAGATATGAAGACTTTTGTTTTAACTGTTCGCCACTTTGGGTTTTGACTAGGAAAAAACTAGAAATTCCAGACTTTGAATAAAAACTATTCGGCGTTTCGAGTTTGGCCTAGGAAATACTAGAACGTTCGACAAGCGTTAGGACGTTCTCGTTTTGATTAGGAAATTCTAGTATTCCCGACAAGCATTAGGACGTTCTTGTTTTGACTAGGAAATTCTAGTATTTCCTGAATTTGGGTTTGCCTGTAACATATATAATATGCTACCGAAAACGCCGGAGTTGTTAAGCATTTCCAAATTGTAAAACGTTTAAACAGATCTACATTGATTTAAATGAAAGATGTTTAAACAGATCTACATTGATTTAAAGGAAAGTAATTTTATTTGGATAAATTAAACAATAATTAAGTACATCAGAAGTTATTTAAATTTACACGCTGTTACAAAATCTTTCCGAACGTTTGGTATTTTATTTGCAAATTCTTCTATGAGTAGATTGATATTGTTTTTTAGCTGTGTATTTTATGGATAACATAGCTAAAACCCTGCTAATGCACTCGCTTCATTAAACACATGATTATATTCTAACAAATGATTCGCATAATTTGATTTACTTGTTCTATGTATAAGATTTTAACCTTTACACTCCACCGCCTTGTCTCCCGAGACAAACGCGCTCCGTCTTGCACTCCTAGTACTGGTCTCCCGAGACAAAATTCAGTTTTTTAAAGTCAACCGTGTAAATAATAAATGAGAGTTAGCTTTGTTTTCAATTTGTCTTATTTTATTTTCTCGATAGAAAATAAAATATGAAATTGTTATTTCCTATCAAATAATAAAAATATGCATTATGTCCATTATAATGTTTTTAATCAATTAATCAACAATTTTTGTATTCACGGTATTGTTGTGTACCATAAATACAAAAATAAAAAACATAATTAGTATCTGTTGTTTATTTTTGCAAGATAGGCTTTTGTGGCATTTGGAATTATACAAAAATGTTATTCTTTTTGTACAAATATAATTTAGATATACAATGCTTCGTTCATTTAAAGCGAATTTAGCCCAATGTACTGGCGCAGATTGCAGCTTTCCTCAATGAGATTTGTTTATCTTAGGGATATTCTGTAAAGAAAGAAATGTATGCTGGCAAATATCGAATTCTGAGCGGGAATAAATGAGAAATGAAGACTTTTGTTTTAACTGTTTGCCACTTCGTGTTTTGACTAGGAAAAACTAGAAATTCCGGATTTTGAATAAGAAATGTTCGGCGTTTCGAGTTCAGCCTAGGAAATATAGAACGTCTGACAAGCGTTAGGACGTTCTCTTTTTGACTAGGAAATTCTAATATTTCCTGAATTCGGGTTTATCCTATAACATATATATTTAATTAAGATATCAGTTATTGTTCAAAGTTACATAAAACTTTCATAAATTAATGTATATATATATATAGTAATAAATTACACATTTTCTATCGTCGTCATAGAAAATACGTAAATTAATTGGTATCAAGGACATTATGCCTGTTATTTTCCATGAATTCAGAACTAATTTCAAACTGATATTACTGATAAAATCTTAACATTAAGAAGAATATGTCATCAACAATTAAAAATTTAACAAATATTGACGTTTGGTCATATATTAAAATCACAATTAAAATATCTTGGATTCTCCAAATTTATTCTAAATAAAATTATTCAAAAGCAAATACAGTGGATTCCGCTTAATTGGGACAGCCGCGTAATTTTGACAAATCTCAGAAGGAAAACTAAACTAATAAACTAATACAAAATTTAAATGTTAATTGGGACAACTTTTCGCTTAATTAGGACAGTAGCAGAAAAGAAATTTTCAAATTTTGATATATTTTAGGGATTTTTCGAAAGTATGGCTACACACATAATCTTTGCCAAGATGTCAAGAAAGGATTTTACACTCAAGTAAAATACCTGGCTGAATAAAATTAAAAGCCAGCCATTTAATACAAGCCATCGTATGCTGGATAAAATTAAAAGCCAGCCATTTAATATAAAGCTATCGTAGACTCGCTGATATAACTGGTGTACCAAAATCAAAAGCCTATCGTAGACGCCTGATATAACTGGTGTACCAAAATCTACCATAGCGCGTTTTCTACAACAAGAAAATCAACTGCGTGAGGAGTGGGCATTACAGAAAGATAATTCTAGGAACATTCAAAAGAAAGCGTTATGGAAAGGATCCAGAAGTCGAAGAAGTTCTACAAAAAGAAAATCAACTGCTTAAGGAGTGGGCATTACAGAAAGAACTCCAGGAACATCGAAAAGAAAGCTTGATGAAAAGGATTCAGAAGTCGAAGAAGTATTAGATTAATGGATTTCTATAGTTAGCGGGCGAGGCGTGAATATTAGCGGCCCAGTATTGAAGACGGAGATCGGTAAAAAACTAATAATTAGGTACCTATTTTAATAAATCATTAAAATAGGTACCTAATTATTATTATTTTACCTATTATTTATTTACATACGTATTATATATTTTATTTTAGAATTTATTATTACTTCGTTTAATTGGGACAAAATGGCTTGGCCCGACGTGTCCAATTAAGCGGAATCCACTATTTTCTTTAAGTTTCATTCTTATCAACAAAGTGCTATATTGTTGGCACAGCAATGTTCAAGACATACCAATTAAACGGAATCCACTATTTTCTTTATTAAGTTTCATTCTTATCAACAAAGTGCTATATTGTTGGCACAGCAATGTTCAAGACATACAGTACTTTGCAGCACATTTAATTTTCTGAATTATAATGTATTTCGGTTCCTATATATCCTTCCAATTGACTCATCTCACAATTTGCATAGATGGCCCTGTCATCACTTTCAATTTTTGACTATACAATAACATTTTAGTGATGATTTAGAAACGAACCTTGTTGAAATAGAAAATCTAATAAACATGAATACAGAATATATTGTTCAATCGTCATTCAAACAAGTTTTCAAAATCTTACTGGAATATTTGTGTAAGTGTTAAATTGACCCACATTTTAAAATTTAACATATTTGTGCCGGGTTAAACTTGTCAACAGATGATATTTTTTAACATGTTAAATGGCAGGTGAATTTATCACTTACCGGCTGCCCACACCCGTAGAAATCGCCGAGGATCGATGGCGGGAGGGCCGGATCCCGTAAGTTTTCCAAGGCGAGATCAGAATCCTCTGAATGGAAAGCTGGTGTAGGTGTTTTTATGTTACTAATTATTTTTCTAGTCTTATTCTGGAAAGTAAGACTAGGAGAACAAAGGAGACTTGACAGGGAAGTTGACCTTCCAAGTGATGCTTTATCACGGCCAATCGTTTTCAATTTAAAGGTTAAATTTGCCGGATTGGTCGTATAAATACTAATTTATCCACGATCGAATATGGGCACATCTTAAAATTTCAGTGCTGGCCTGGCATTTCAATCCTCATTTAGTCCAGCTGACAGTATTCATTAGTGAGGCACACTCTGATAGTACTTGATATGGACTCGCCATGTACTAATCTGCGGAAAATTGACAGAAAACTTTTTCATGCGTTCATTACGAATGTTAACTAATAAAAAAACAACTCTGCAAATTTTTATATAATTTTGAAAGTTTTTAACTGATTTGTAGCCATGCGGTAAAAAGAAAAAATTGTAATGTTTATTTTGTGAATCACACAATGGATATTTTTGATAGTGGCACCGCTAGCTGATCAATATCCGTGATGGGTCAGCAAAAATGGATAGATTCAACGGAGTGGATCCGAATCCCCCTCAAAATTTGGTCAGTTTGGATCCTAATTGAACCCGACATACATACATTAATTGATACAGGTGGGACGCTTAGCTAATACAGAGAAATTTCAGTGCCATAGCGCTTCCTCAGTTAGGTGATTTAGTGTATTTTTTTCTTGAATGAAAGTTTTATAATTTTTCAAGACGACCAGCATAAATATTTCCAAAATCATTTAAGTAATAAAGGATAGTTTGTTATTTTAAAATATAGAACTATATTGAATAATAATATTACGTAGTAATCTGTTCCCCATAAGCAACTTTGGTTTCTAGTAGCCATCTTGTTTTCTTAAGACGTTTGATCGTAGCTCGTGGATCGAAGTTAGTGTTAGTTATTTATAAAAGGTATTTAGTGTAAATTGGAATTTATGGGCCATACCCTCCATATAAACAAGAAGAAGAAAGAAGATTGGAATTTATGTTATTATTATTGTATTTCCTGTTGTGAGAGAGAACTCAGCCGCTTAGGCTTAGTAAATGTATTGTATATTAGTTATTTTGAAGTGTTTTCATTATTATTATTTAATATCACTAATATATTTTTTGATGTATAACTTCAGTTTGTACAAATATAATTTTTTAATAAAATTGAATTATTAATATATTATACGTTGTTTTCTGAATCTGGAAAATAGAATATAATTATATAGACACACAGGTTTCATTAATGATTAACAATTCGGAAAGAAATTGCTAGCAAATTTGTATTATAAATATTTAAATCTATAAAGTATAAAATATGATTAAAAACCAACGTTTTGTTTTTAAAAATACATTAACTTCTTAAAATCGGAAATAAGTCGAGAAGGTAGTTTTCACAATAAGAATTATACAGAAAGTACAGCCATTTTTGTGATGTCATATCCTGACTTATTGACTTTGGACGCGTTCGGCAAACGCTGGGAGCGAGTGTTGACGTAAATCCCAAAGCGAGGGACAGGAATTCGGCTGGGAAGTTTTCATTCACCCTCCATATTCGCCAGACATTGCACCGTCGGATTACTATCTCTTTCAATCACTATAAAATTTTCTACAAGGGAAAAAATTTATAAATATTGCTGAGTCGAAAAATACTTAAAATTATTATTTTGAATCGCAACCACCAAAATTTTTTGAAAATGTCATCAAAAAACTACTGACTCAATGGGAAAGGTTGTAAATTCAGACGGAAATTATTTTACTGAATAAAATTATCTTTAAATTTGTAAATTTTGTTTTATTTGCTTATTGAAGAAAAATGCACAAACATTCCGGACAACCCAATAAACAAGAACAAAACAGAGCAGAATTCTGCCACTGTGTTGTCAAGGAGTTTAACCTTTTGCGCTCCAACGCCTTGCTATGCTAAACAAAGTTAAAGACCCAAAAACTTCGTAATTTTTGCGTAAATCGAGAAAAAATGGTTAAAATCTCATTCTATCATATTTTCCCATATATCTGTCATATTTTCTCAAAAATTTGATTTTATGTTGATGTTTTAATAAATTTTTAATTAACCCTTCAAAAATGTGATTTTCCGTTGATATTTTTATAAATTTTTGATTACCCCTTTAATTCGAATCCAATCCGAATTAATTAATATAATTGTGATCTTTCGACCCCCAAAAATTCAAGAATTGATTGTCCGAATTTGTCCGACTTTGAAATCATGTTCCACATATCCTTCAGATTTTATCCTTATTTTTTTTTTTACAGATATCTTTATCCAGTAAATTAAAATTTGGGAAAGTTTGGCCCCTTATAAATAATACGATTTTAGCGCTTTCTCACACATAAAATTCGATAAATTAGTTTTATTTAAAAATTTATAAATTTTAACTTATCAGCGAAACAAAGCGACCTATACCACACTTGACGATCGACGCGGAAGTCGGCGTCCTAGATTCTGGCGGGAAATATCTAACGGTTTTTCGAAATCAGCTGATTGTTTGTTTATATTAGTTATATTTTAAATGTAACACAAAAATTTAAACAATACAATTATTTTTGTGTTATCTGCAGTCGAAACAAGTAACTAGTACACCAGGGGTGCATAATTACTGTCAAACAACGTCCATCCAAGGTCAATTGTTGACCTCAGGCCATATGGGCTGTTCTTATTATCTCAGGAAGGGAGAGCCGTGATAAATCGTCCCCTTTGTTTGAAAATGCTGTTATTATTATATTTTAACTATTTTTTGAAAAATTAATGACTTAGAATGACGAAATACAGAGAAATAATTCACCATCCACCATTTTTAAAAGGCTCTCAGACTAATCTTGAGTAAAAAACGTATAAAAACGATAATTTATCAAAAATCAGTGCTAAATCTGGCATACAGATGGCAGGATGATAGCTACGTATACAAATTACAGCAATATTTATTAAAATAACAAAATTTTCAACAAAGTCGACATTTTCAAACGTACTAATACTTCTTATAAAATAAAAAGTATTAATCCAAATTTATTTTAAGAAAATAGGAACAAAAATGGCTAAGAAACAATTATTTTAAACAATTGTGTAGTGGAATACCGCATTTCATCCGCGAGAGGGATAACACGATTGTTTGTTTACACGAGATCAGGACGCGTATCAAATTACAGTCTGCCGGATCATTTTTCAATCATAAATTCTCTTCGTCAGTTGGAAAAAGTTTTTAGAATTATGAAGTATTTAGTATTATTAGATGTGGAATATCACCAGGAATATAAATATATCAACCTTTTTTTTTATCCGATGCCAAAATTATGAATAATTTGAAAAAATTATGCATTGTTTACATATGCAAATTAGGCCTAATTCTTTCGTATTTTTTTTTTTTCTTTTTTTCTTTTGGTTCTATAACTAAAATTAAAAAACGATATCAGGACAGAGTATATGGACAACAAAATATAATTTTTTCGTGCTAAAAACTTAAAAACTAAAAAGTTATGGCAAAATATCGAATATTAAGTATCATATTTCATAACTCTTTCGAGTGTAAAATGGAATTTTTTTTTTTTTTTAATCGAGGAGCGCAAAAAGTTAATATATTAAAAATAAAGTAAATAATGATCTAACTTTAAAGAAATATCTGATGATAGGATTGCTTAATTTTAACAGTAGCTATCAACAATCAGGAAGGTATGAGAAAACAAAATGTTTGACACTTATTTAGGCCTTCTTATGGTGCACAATAGACCTATGTTGGTCGCAGTGCTTGGGCTGAAACAGGCCCCTCCCTATTCTACTACTACTACTACTACTAGGCCTTCTTATTATTAAAATGTGAAACAAGTGAGTTATTGCTCAAATATAAATTAGCAGAGATGGTTTTAATATTTTTCAGTTTACAAATATAAAAACAATAATTCTATTTCACTATAAGTACTCAAATCACTGTAACCATCTGCCATTCTGTCAATGTAATTGAAGTTTAAAAGACTGAACTCCCACTTTTATTAGCTTACTTTAATCACTAGTTTAAAGTATTATTTTTGTTTAATTGAAGTTGATGGAACAAAAACTGACTGCAGGCAGTACTTTAAATACCAGTTTTGTTAAATGAGGTGCATTCAAATTTTAAGGTCTCCTAATTGTTTTTTTTGAAATGTAAGAGGTAGAAACATGACAGTTGTTTTAAAAGATGCCAGCATTCATTAAGATGGGTGAGAGAGATGGAGGTCCCATACAGCTTATAGAAAAATCTTAGCATATTTCACAGTGGAAGTGTTTCAGATATTGAAATGGCAACATTCATGTTCAAAGAACAGCATGTTGTTATTTATTTTATCCACTTGCATGAAATGGCACCCATTGAAATTCATTGTCAGTTGAGTGAGATGTGCAGTGATGGCATCATAGATGTGAAAAAATGTACATTTGTAGATATGACAGTTCAAATGTCATGTGAAAACAAACCAAAGATGCCTTAGCCATGCACAAGCCAGTCTAATAACACAAATGGAGCAAATGGCTATAGAGGACCATCAATCAAATGTGGAAGAGAGACCTATCCAAATCGGCATTATAGAATATGTGCATAGTATCCTGCATGAAGACCTGAAAATGTGGAAAGCTTCTTCCAGATCGGTTCAGCAAATGCTGATGAATGGCAAGGCTGCAAACAACAACTTGAATTTTTTTCCTCATGCTCCCCACTTACCTTGTGAGGAAGTTAACTCCGACCTATCCTATTTTATTTTATTATGCACTTTATTATTTATCGTTCTTTTCTTATTATCTAATGTATTATATTTTAGTTTATGAGTTAACTTACTTCCACCTTCTCCATCATCGTTAGCAATCACGTGATACGGAATCGGAAACCGTCCTCCAGAAGAGCTGTCCCAGGTAATGACATCATCTAATCTAAGTAATTTTACCACTGGTCCGATATGAGAATGTAAGAATGATCCGTATCAATGTATATCAGTATATAAATTATATATATTCAGTATATAAATTAATTATAAAGAGGATGACATGAATGAATTACTCTGTAAGCTAATAACTTTAAACTTGTTCATAAGAGTATGTGAATGAAGCAACACAGGACTGTACATCACTCAAATATAAAAAGCCTACGAAAACAGCAACAGATGAAGTGTTGTATCGACGTAAAGCTGGTTAAAGTGACATTGAAATTCTTGTAAAGGTCTACCATTTGCTTGAAGTTTGTATTGGTGGTGGAGGTAGTAGAATTTAAGGTTCTTTTCTTTAATGAATAATTGATTGTTGATATTTAAATTGGACTAAACAAGTTTTGTTGAATAATTTATTGTTGCTTTATTATCGTTTCAATAAAGCATTTATTAACACTTTTGTGTTGAGTCTAATAAATTTATATTTTTTTGTCATTTAACTTGTTTGAACTGAGTCTAATAAATTTATATTTTTTGTTATTTAAATTGTTTGAGAATTCCTTCAATTATTAGCGTAAGTTTCTAACATCGTTGTTTGTTCTGGTCTAATACTTAATCAGCACTTCTAGTTGTAAGTTCCAGTTTCCGGTTTTGTTTTTGCTGATTAACGATAATTGTTGTTAGATCGTTTTAAAGTTAATTGTAGTTAAGTTAGAACTTAGAAAAAGACCTGAGCTCAGGCCGAACTCTGGATTTTAGAGTCGTTAGACCGTTAGCTTAGTTATAATAGTATTGCATCCGTTCTAATCCGCAACTTTGCAACCTGATCTTATCCCTAGCAATTTTGGGTTTTTTTTCCAATGCTAAAGGACATTCTTTATGGTCACATATTTTCCAGTCATTCTACTCTTGCATCAGCTATTTTGCAGTGGACAAAGCAATCCTAAAGAAGCATTTGTAGTGGCCATACAATCATGGCATCACTGTTGTGAAAAACGTACACAAACAGAGGGTGACTATATTAAAAAGTGACAGCAGTTTCAGCTTTCTAGGATGAGTATTTTTTCTTGTAGTTAGTGAAACCAGACAATATTCAAACAAATAACAGATCAAATAATTTTCATTTGTAAATTTACCAAAGTATTATTATATTTACTTAAAGAATACATGACAAAGTTTCTTCTAATAAAAATTCAATATAATTTTAATACTTAAAGCATTTTTATAAGGAATATATACAATATTATAAAAACAGATTTTACCTTGGAAGCAGGCCTTTCAATGCTATATTGGACATTTCTGAAGGTGAAATGTTTATGAAGTGAATGAATGAAAAACAACAATCGTGATGATGAATAACATCTTCAGAAAGAAAAATATGTTAATATATTAAATAAATTATCATCATATAAAATTTACTTAAAAAAATTAAAAACTTACTAGATGAATTAGGAGGAAATAATGAATGATGAATATATTCTGGATGAAATATGTTCAATGTATATATTAACAATTTCTTTTTGCTTGCCTCATTTAAAGACAAAAAGCCTTAAAAAGAATCATAAAAACAATATATTAAATATAAATAATAATTCAAACAGTAATTAATTTTATAAAAATAAAAATTTCTAATTTATGTATTATGTTTAAATTATACATAAATGTTATACTTTAATAAATTATAAAAATTAAAATTATACATAATGTTATAAAGTCAAAATATTTCCTGTTTATTTCAATTTGTTTATATTCTTTGTACAGTGATGTAAATTGATATGATAGTATAGTAAAAATAAATATATTAGTTAGAAAGTAAAAATTTTAATTAAATTATGAATTTATCTATGGAAATTGTGTGATTAAATAAATCAAAAGATAGGGTTCATGAAAATTGTTTTGCTGTATGTTGCAGCTTAAAAATATATTAGAAATTTATGATTTAGAACTTATTTTATCCATAACAATGTATAAAATCTTTCTGAAAATAAAAAATATTAAATCATCATTAATCATTGTATAGAACCTTAGATGTTTAATGCATATATTGAAAAGCCAATAAATCAAATACTTACTCATTCTTCCGAGCAGCAGAATTTACAGCTCAAGGATGAATGTGTTTAAACCTTTTGAAAGATCAAGCAAGAAGAATATAGGTGTTTTGAAGTTTTCGTGAAAATTATGTAAGAATTCAACTTAAAGAAGTTGAAATATTAATTTTTATGCAAATATATGCAAAAATTATGACTTTATTCTTTTTAAACTGCAGACCTGTAATTTTGAATTTTCTATATAACAATAAAAATATTCATAAATTTTTGGAAAATTTGAATATTTATGTAAATTGCAATAAATTCTTTATTTTTTAAGATATTTAACTGAAATTTTCAAGATGTCACCTTTTTAACATACCAAGTTCTATGATTGTATAAAAATTTTCAAATTTTAGCAAATTTTGCCTATAAAAATGAATTAAATTCTCTATACTTTGCTTTCCATTTATAAAATCATTAATTTTTTTATAATTGGAAGAATTTTTAAATGTTTTAAAGAAAACATATTTAATTCCATTAATTGATACTAATTTTTCATTTTGTTTAACCCACTGAGGTCCATCGATGTGTATACACATCATGGAAGTGGAATAAAAATGATAAAAAAACAAAAAAAATTCAATCCTGATTTACTCAGTGCAGCTATTGTAGAGCAGATTTTTTTGTGTTTATTGGATAAAAAGGTGTCTTCCCAATGACAGGTCCTAAATTTTTTGATTGCTGAAATTTCTTTTTAAATTACATTTAATGATACAAAATTTGAATGGCTTGTATTAGTAGAATTTGGATTACTTTTCATTGAATCTTACTGTTTCTGCATTCTATTCTATTACATATTTTGGTAACCTTATTTTGGTTTTGGGGTGAGATAAATTTATTTTTGAAATTTTAAACATGAAATTTTAGTTTGATGAGCTCCAAAAATTCCCAAAACTGAAAAAATGTTGCCAATAATACAAATCTCTCTCTCTCTCTGTGTAGATGGGTAGTTATAAGTTGTAAATACCCAAAATTTATGGATTTCTCATTACTAATGTTTACTAGGACACTATACATTATCTTAATAAACATAAAAAACACAATATACATATATATATATATGCATTGCAAGTTTTCCCTTAAAACATAAAAGAATATAAAGTTTGAATTAAATAAAGTCAAATTAAACAATAAAGAAAATAAGAGATTTAATTATGATTTAAATTATCCTTGATTATAACAGAATATGAACATAATATCATAGATATTAATCCCAGAGATATTGAAACAATTCTAATGTGTACATAAATGAAAATATTCTTAAGATTTTAGTAGCTAATTTCTTATTTTTAAATTTATCTTATTACAAAATTATTTGCTCATGAGCTTGTGTATTCTTACTGCTTAAATATAAGTCAGTAAGAATATATAAGCTCATCAGTAAAAAAATATTTAATTTCACAAGAAAAAAAAAAAAAAAATTTTCAGTTATCAAGCAACAAAATTCAGCCGTTATTTCTAAACAGAAAATCACTCACCACAAGTGTTCCAAATAAAAAAGATCACTCACCACAAGTGTTCCAAATCATAAAGAATCTAAAATTCAAATTCAAAATTACAAAAATTCTTTAACAAATTGTTTCTGGGATTAAAAATTAAATAGAAAGTTAACTAGAGGGGAAAAATTTTAAATAGATCATACAAGGACATGTCAAAGATGCGAAATAGACTAAAATTAAAATAACAAGTACTAAAAAAATCTTAAGATATGCGATCTTCTGTGTAGAACAATGTCTTCTTGATGCAGAACATGCTCTCAGATAGCCAGGAGGAAAAGAGGTCTTTTGTAGAGTCATCATGCCCTCTAAATACAAATATCAATACCAAATCCATGATTGGGCAAGTCCTCTGGAAGAATATCATTTATTACGAGTTTTCTTCTATCTTAATTCCAAAGGCTATTCTGCTGTTCTGGTGTCAGAGATATTACAAATAGGTCTAACCACTCCAATCCTTTACCATCTTCAGCCTTTGTTGTATTTCAGAATAAAAGCCAAAAGATAGTTGCTTGAAAACCAAAAATGTTTCCTTTTTTGTTTCTTGTAAAATTAAATATTTTTCTGCTGATGAGGTTGTTACTCTTACTGATTCTTATTATGAAATACTAATTTAAATATTTACCTTCTCTGAATAACAACTGTGGCATAATATATGGAACCATTTTCATAAAGAATGAAGATTTGGCTTCTCTTCTTTCAAATAAATCAGGATGGTTACATACCTAAAATAAATAAATAAAAGGAAAAGCAATATTAATAAGAAAAAAAAAATACAGGAGCTATTTATCTTAATCAAGATTAAAATTCCTACAATTTTACATAAATCATATTTTACTTAAGTTAAATTTATTTATGTAAGTTATTATATAATTGTCATAATGAAATAATAAAAAAATGATATACAGTGGTACTTGGTTAATGACGGTAATCCATTCCAGGAGTACTGCCGTTAACCAAAACCGTCCTTATCCAAGGTGCAATTCCCCATAGGATTTAATTGAAAATTGATTAATTCGTTCCAGCTCCTTCCCACAACCATAGTAAATATTAAAAATGCAGATAAAACCACTTCGCCGGTGAACACCAGGGTCGCCTTGCAGCGCCGGCAGTAGTAGCGGCGCCCCTTGGCCACCAGGGTGTGGCGTTGCGGGGAGAACGGGAAGTCGTTGTGCTCCGGGCAATGGCAGCGGTACAGGTAGCGGGTGGTGGCGCGGCGCTTGACCGCGTAGGCAATTAGTGTTAAATTTATTGTGGTTATTCATCGTGAAATTAGCTAATGGCCGGAATCTCACAAATCAAGAACCAATTACCATATTTTACATGGAGTTAATACTTCGAATAGTGAGAGAAATTCGTGGAACCAATTATTCGCGCTAATCGAGGCCTACCTGTATAGAAATTCGTGGAACAAATTATTCGCACTAATGTAGGCCTACCTGTATAACTTATAACGAAGTCGTTGTTTGGACTCTGATCCCGTAAATTGATACTTTAAATAACTTTTACTGTAGGAAAATATAACGAAATTTCTTGGTATCAATAAATAAAATATCAGAAATGGGGGGAAAATAATTCAATATGAAATAATTTCTATCAGTTATTTTCTAGAGAAATATAACTATCTATGCACGCATATTTAGTATTATTCATATTATTCTTTAATCTTTATTTACTAATATTTTTCCTTAATCATTTCTGCCATTTTTATATTAAATTTATTGATATATTATCGGTTATCTTATGTATCAAATTGCCTCTTTTAGCATATTTTCATCAATGGAAAGTTTTTCCGATTTTATAACAGAAAGTGAATATAACTACAGGTAACAAATACACGTATTGTGTAATAATATTTTCCCCATAGAATCGATTTTCGACCGAAGATAATAGGGAAATATTGCGAGTTTAGTGTAATGGTATTTTCCCTATAGAACCGATTTTGTAAACTACGAAATCGGTTCTATGGGAAATATCATTCACTAAACTCGCAAAACTTCCCTATTATCTTCGGACGAAAGTAAAATAGTAAGAATTTCTGTAATTTTTTTGGAATCTACATTATCCAATTAAACAAAATCGTTCGTTTTTCATCTCTGGGGATAAATATAGTATTGTACAGTTTCCAAAAGCAGCTATTAAAATACTGTATTTTTTGGAATCTACATTATCCAATTTACATCTCTGGGGATAAATATAGTATTGTACAGTTTCCAAAAGCAGCTATTAAAATACTGTATGGCATGTAAATAGATTTCATTCTGATGGCATACAAGACAAATTCATAATAATGCACAGGTAGCTCGTCATTAAGAAGACGGGCCGGCCCAACACCCCCTATAACTCAAAGCCTGACCACGGACTTCTGACGTAGGCGTGACGTAGTACCTTTAGTAAGGCTCTAAGCACAAGTAGCTCGTCATTAAGAAGACGGGCCGGCCCAACACCTTTATAAATCAAAGCCTGACCACGGACTTCTGACGTAGGCGTGACGTAGTACCTTTAGTAAGGCTCTATATAGGGGCCACAGATTAGTTGAGACAAATAGGACACTCCCATAGACAGTATTGTATACAAGAAACGAGCGAAGCGCCTCTATGAAGATTTCTTGAAATGTATTCAACTATTAATAAAAATATTTTAATGTATAACTATTAATAAAAATGTTTTAATCTATTGAAAATTTTAATTATAAAAGTTTTTTGTAATAAAACTGCCATAAGATTCATAGCCAATATCTACTACAAAAGTGAAATGAGTAACGCCCATGGTAACGTCAGGTATTGCCAATAGTGACAGCACCTTCGAATAAGCGAAGTGTCCCATCTGAATCAACTAATCTGTGATAGGGGGTTTACTCATATGCCGCCATTTTTGGTCACCTAGTTGCAATCATATTTCTGTCGTGATTTTTGTACTTTTTCTGCTGTTATGGGGGGTTGTTCAGCTCCGAACTGCACAAATAATACTTCAAAAGGATTCCGGCCTTTTATATTTTCAAGAAATGAGGACAGAAGGGCAATATGAGTCCAGAATTGTCGTCGTGACAGATGGAAACCAACTGCAAATTCTAAACTTTGTGAAGTAAGTATTAAAGTTAACATATAATGAGAACTAAAAACCTCATAATATAAAAATAGGTAAATCTGTAGAATCGCTACTTTTGCCGTAGGAGCTGAAATAATGGCACTGGAACGGCAAAACGATTATTCACCAGAAAAACAATGTCCACCTGCCAAACCCAGAGAGGAGGTACAGCTTGACCGAATGAGGCCAGAAGTGAGTTCGAACCTCTCTCTCTCCACTGATGTGATTAGGACTAGGGATAAAAACCGGGAGACACAACCGGACTGGACACAGAGCGCTGAGACTGAGCAAAGTTCTTGTCACTCTCCTTCTCTTATGCTTACTTGCTTCGATTCTGGGATCATCTTAGGAAAGGAAGAAAAACCAGATAAGTCTCCTCAAGATATGTTTGTGGGTCAGGAGTAGAATCCCCCAATTTTTTTATAGGAATTTCTTGATTAATTTTGAATTCTTTAGTTTTATCAAACTAAAATATTAGTTTTGCCAACCTAGCTTTTGCCTTCTTTTTATTAGTGTAATACATATATATTTATCATTATTCTTTCATCCATGTAAAGAAAACTTTTTTCCTTCTTTTATTTACTAGTATAATAAATTTTTATTATTATTATATTCAAAAACGTATGAATACATTCCAGTGAATTTTCCAATATTTCGGACCCGGAGTGGCACTTACCCATAAGCCCATATTTAAATTCTTTTCGGCCAAAAATCTAAAAAAACGCGCATTGGTTTGAACGCGACAAATTGTCACACCTGGTGTCAGAAACATCCTGATTTAACTGACCGTGATCCCACACTCCGCTTTCTTTTATTCCAATATTCTCCTTATTTCAGCGGCTGCTGTTTAAGGACGGGAGGTTAACGGCACTCGAACTGTACGGGTCACTTCCACACTTCAAACAGGAAATGGGAGTTGAGCCAATGTTCTTTTCTGCATCGACACCGATGGGCCGGAGTTACATTGGTTCCAGGCCGGGACCTCGATGGACTCGGCCCACGTCCGCTAAGAAGCTCCGGAATCTGGCTCCAAACGTCGAGCATGCTGGACAGGACCCGACCTCTATGTATATTCACACGTATTGCTCTAGGGTTAATATGAATATCAAGAGAACTTCCACTTGGAGTTACAAATATATGCAAAACATTCAACCCTTAAGCCGGGAAGGGCACCGCTATGCAAATAAAGTCGGGTCCTCCCGGCTGGTCGCAAGGAAAGCCAAGCGCCAACGCATAAGACCGGGAAGGAGCACGGCGGATATAGCGCGGAAGGCAAGCGCTAATAGGTATTCCAGAAGGGAGGGCGCGAACAGGCTTCGAACAGCGGCGCGACCGGATAGCCGAGCGATGAGCGGCGCGCATACCGGCAATGTCAAGACCAGTCTCCACGAGGCAGCGGAAGAAAGTTATGTTCTCGCACGTGCGCAGTGCTCGCCCTAACCAAACAGGATTCCGCGCATGCGCGCCCTCGCGATGAAACAAATATAACCTCCGAACGATTACTGGTCAGAAATCTTCCCCTGTGGATAAGGGGTTAGAATATTCCCACCGTCTGACCTCGAGTGTCATAAAAGGCGACTAAAGGGGTCACCTCGTACCATTCGATGGTTGTCGCGTCCGTCACTGGGTCTCACTCGCGGGTACCTATACGGAACCGGGACTGCTGGCGGTGCCCAAATCCGTCACTAGGGTCTGTGGTGGGACTCCATACGGACACCGGTCCGCCCGGCGGGCACGCACGCTTCGAACCAATCCTCGCTTTCGGAGGAAAAAGTCACGAACTAAAACCTCCATATTAATCGCGTAATAATAAAAAAATGGTCAGAAATCTGTGTTACTGGTAGATTGAGAAGTTAGCGTAGTGTGTATAGGAGTCTCCGACGGAGGCAGAAGCCCCGATATCAAGTCAGCAGACGACGAAGACGAGAAACAATTACAGCGTTGGATAAATAGATCTAAGAAGAAATCCAACAGTAGAAGCGGATAAGGAAAATACAGAAAAATAAGAACAGATTACTCGAAAAAACCTTTCACTCGCGACCGAGAAATGGAGCCACGCGTTGGCGTGCGAACTTCTTGACGTCCCCATCTTACCCCGTTATCGCTCGCGCATCCCAAAACCCCTTTTGACGTCATAGATTTTTTTTTTATAGAATCCTATCCAAATCCTTTCCTTATTCTGACATTCGAAGTGTACCCATGTTCGAAGAAACAGATTTGAATAAAGAATATCTGAATTTTTATAATTCTTTCCTTAAAGTTTTTTTTACTAGCAAAAAAACATTAAAAATTTACTTACTTTAAATAAACTTGTTAATTTTCAAAAATTCCAATAAAACCACAAAACTGACTTCTTATCTTATTTTTTCAAAATACTTCTTTCTGTCTGCAAGAACTAGAAATTATCCGAAACGCATTTCTAAATACAATAGCCAATAAAAGTCTACGAAATCATTAGCTATTCACCAATAGCAGTTAATTTAATAAAATAAACAGATTTTCTAGCCAATCCCATGTCCAATTCTCATATTAACTTTTCGATTTTGTCAAAGAATTTCGAATAAAGTAATGTGTTCGAATCGTGCAATATTTAAATTTTTTTTTTATTTCGAATTAAAAAATCGTAATTCAATTTATTATTAATATATTAATTTAATTAAAACATTTTTGGTATGAAAATATCACTTTATGCTCGAATATACAGTATTTATATGAGAGTTTTTAAAAAATATGATTAATAAAATACTTTATGTTAGAATAGTTATGTTTATGTTATACAGAATTTATATGAGAGTTTTTCAACGTTGGAGTTTTTAAAAAATATAAGATTAATAAAAACTTTTAATATTAATATTATTAACTCTTAATTAAATCATTCTTTAATAATCATTATTCTTAATAATTATATACATTGGATTTGTCAAGCATTTTAAAGGATTTAGATATGCATCTGAATAACTAAATGTATATTTATTGTCACGATTTTCGCCACTCCTGGGATTATACTTTAAACATTACTTAGAAACATTAGAAACTATTTTCCTACTTTACAAATAAACATGAAAAATATATCAAGATTTAAATCACGGATTATACGGATACGAAACTCCGGTTAATTTTAAAACTCAATTTCTACTGCAACGGCCAGATGGCGCTTTGAGCATTTCAGAAAATGGCGAAGGGAGAGCTGGATTCTGCTTTTCACGGAATTTTCAAATGTGATACCATTCGATAGATCTCATCAAGCTGGTCAAAAATTATTGGGTAAAAGTCGGGCTTATGTGTGGGCAAGAATCTGGCAACGCGAAGTGCGGCGACGCGTGGCGCCATCTGTATACATTAGAGAATTGAACAACCGTGGTGTAAAATTTGAATCTGGCAACGCGAAGTGCGGCGACGCGTGGCGCCATCTGTATACATTAGAGAATTGAAGATTCGCCGCCCACCGACAGAACTACGTGATCTAAAACAATCTGACCGCTGCGCGACTGGACGCGACGCCGCGCTTCGCGTTGCCAGATTCTCGCCCAAACGTAAACCTGACTTTTACCAACTATGGGCAAAAGCGGCACCGATTAGAAGATATTTCGAAAAATTTACCTCGGAATTGGTAAACGAACCATGTGCCGCTGCCATATTGAACGAGAAATAAAATGTCACGTGACCATCATCGTAATGACGAAAACCTGCTATGGTTTTTACACTTGTTTTAAAAGACAAAAATATGCCGGGAATTGTTTTTACGATTATATCGGTTATGATTTTATGCTGCAATCCATAAGTTACTTATGCAATTTATGGATAATGTACAGTTTTTTGAAAGATTTTTATGTTCGGATAACGAACACTTCACAGAACAAATGACCTGAGGACTTGCAGAATGACAAATAAACCGGATGGCTGCGTGGTAAAGCTGTGGTTTACCATTCTGAAGGATCCGGGGGTCCCACTTCTTCAATTTTTTAGGAGGGATCTGGGCCAGGACCATTGAATCCCATCCTTCAATCTTCCGGCTATGGGCAAAAGCGGCATCGATTAGAAGATATTTCGAAAAATTTACCTCGGAATTGGTAAATGAACCCATGTGCCGCTGCCGTATTGAACGAGAAATAAAATGTCACGTGATGACGAAAACCTGCTATGGTTTTTACACTTGTTTTAAAAGACAAAAATATGCCGGGAATTGTTTTTACGATTATATCGGTTATGATTTTATGCTGCAATCCATAAGTTACTTATGCAATTTATGGATTTATATATTATATATACATTAATATATAATATAGTATATATTTGCATAAAGATGTATAATTACATTTTGAAAGTGTTCTTGGCAAGGAGTTTGTATATATTCTTGCGTAATCCCTTCAAGATGTACTGCAGTAAACTCCCGTATAACGTGCTCTCCTATAACATGAATTTATATAACGAAATCGCTCTTCTGTAACACGAATTCGTATAATTTTACATCTTGAAAGTGTCCGGCAAGATATTGTCCCTTTCAAGATGGCGTCGCGCACAGGTATCGATACTTTGTTGTAATAAGTACTTTTTCATATAGCTACTTATCGATTTCGTTTTCGCGATTGATTTATAAACCGATTTAATACTACTAATATGACTAAAAATATTATGCAAAAATCTCGGATTCCGTGAAAAGCTTTGCCGAAGGGAGGAATCATGTGTAATTCTTTATTTTGTTTAAATTAAAGGAAAAAATTTTCACATTTTTGGTTTTTCGAGTTGACACGGTAAGTTACTTGTTTATAAAGTTGAATTTTTATGTTTTTATGATCATTAACTTTTACAGAAATTCAAATTTACTGATATCTTTACTAATCAATAAATCAATTCTTTTTTGAATGTTTAAAATGTATTAAATTATTATTTTTTCTTATTTGAATAATTGTAGATGTACGAAATGTTTGTCTTTTGTTGAAAGATAACATCGAAAACACCAAAGTTAAGTTTTTATATATGCACTGAACATTTTGAGAATCACTGTTACGTGAATAAACAGAAGAAAACTTGTATGGAATACTATACCAACAATAAGTAAATTTAAGTACTGTATATGTAAATTATTTTTTGTTAACATTTATGTAAAAATTTTCACATGAATTTTCTCTATTGTAATAAGATTATTTCTTTTTAGCAAAAGAATGTTTAATGATGTAAACATGTATGGTTGGAAATTCTGAATTTTTCTCAATTTAATAAACAAAATATGGTTTACTTGAAGTCTCTTTAATTACTTAATATTATACAAAACATTCTCGGATTAGATCCATTTCCTATTTATATGGAGAATATGGCCCATAAATTCCAATCTATACTAAATACCTTTTATAAATAACAGGCTTACCATAATTTTTTTTTCTCAAACCGGGACAACTTTGAGAAAATACAACAGAAAATAAAGCCTACTAGGTAAGTACCTATGATTGAAAAGGCTAAATAAAGTTGTTTTAGATCCATCTTCAGTGCTGTATATTCAAATTAGTTTTGAATCTACAGTTGTAATCTACAAAAAAAACCTTACCTGTGACTTCTGTATCCTTATAACAAATTCAAGTTATGTATAGTTAGGCTTACCATAATTTTTTTTTCCTCAAACCGGGACAACTTTGAGAAAATATAACAGAAAATAAAGCCTACTAGGTAAGTACCTATGATTGAAAAGGCTAAATAAAGTTGTTAACAAAAAACAACGAGTTAAAAGCAATTTTTAATAACTCAACTGAATATATCTTATTATTAAGAAATTATTAATATTTATCACTAGTATGAATTTTCTTTAAAAATTCTTTGTTATTTTTTAATGGCATCAATAAATCACTGCAACTTAGTTCACTGTTAATTTTGCAGCGTAGTAAAACTTTTACAGTTGATTGTAGAAAGAGGTAGAATGGCTGAATCAAGTTGATTCAGTCATTCTACCTCTTTCTTCAGAGCATATGATATTCAACCAAGAAAACTGTGAAGGTTTAATTAGTATAGTTCGTGGAATAAGGAACGATAGCCTTAGATCTAGATAAAATATATTTAGATTGACAACAGTGAGTATAACTAAGGGGATATTTTAGTTGCCAAATCGCCATTTTACCTGAGGCTGCACTATTTTTACTTTTTGTCAACAGTGAGTATAACTGAGGGGATATTTTAGTTGCCAAATAGCCATTTTACCTGAGGCCGCACTATTTTTACTTTTTGTATATTCGGCACTTTAAAAATTTTACCAAATAACCGGGACAAAATGACAAACTAGTCGGGACGCAGGGACCACATCATAAAACCGGGACAATCCCGGTCAAAGCGGGACGTCTGGTAAGCCTATAAATAACCAGCGCTAACTTCGATCCACGTACATTAGTGTAGTTCGTGGAATAAGGAACGATAGCCTTAGATCTAGATAAAATATATTTAGATTTACAACAGTGAATATAACTGAGGGGATGTTTTAGTTGCCAAATCGCCATTTTACCTGAGGTCGCACTATTTTTACTTTTTGTATATTCGGCACTTTAAAAATTTTACCAAATAACTGGGACAAAATGACAAACTGGTCGGGACGCAGGGACCACATCATAAAACCGGGACAATCTCGGTCAAAGCGGGACGTCTGGTAAGCCTATAAATAACCAGCGCTAACTTCGATCCACGTACTACGATCAAACATCTTAACAAAAACAAGATGGCTACTAGAAATCAAAGTTGCTTCATGGTCTATAAATACTGTATATCAGCAGAAAAAGTACAAAAATCACGACAGAAATATGATTGCAACTATTGACCAAAAATGGTGGCCTATGAGCTCTGGGAGGTTGTTCAGTTCCGAACTGCACAAATAATACTTCAAAAGGATTCCGGTTTTTTTATATTTCCAAGAAATGAGTATAGAAGGGCAATATGGGTCCAGAATTGTCTTCGTGACAGATGGAAACCAACTGCAAATTCTAAACTTTGTGAAGTAAGTATTGAAGTTAACATATAATGAGAACTAAAAACCTAATAATATAAAAATAATAGTTTAATAAGTTTAATTAATTCTAAACCTATAGTATTTATACATGGTATGTAGTTCATGAATAAGGTAATTAATTTTTAAATAATTCTCCCTAGAAAAAATATAAATGGTTTTTAAACACACTAATATCACTAATTGTATCAATTCGTACAATTTTGTAATATGATGATATCCAAAAATTATTTAGAATAGTTTTTTAGATGAAATTATTGAATTATTTGATTTTTAATCAAAACATATGATATAAATATATATGTATATATTCATATCATATATTTTATAAAATGACAAACTGGTCGGGACGCAGGGACCACATCACAAAACCGGGACAATTCCGGTCAAAGCGGGATGTCTAGTAAGCCTATGTATAGTATGATTTGAATTGATGCATACTTTTACTATGTTTATCACAGATTTCCATTTTCTACTAGATAGCCTGGTTCTATTGCTTTCCCCTTACCTTTCTGACGCTGACCTTGAGCTGACCGGAAGCCGTTGAACAAAGGAAACCGCTGGGAACAAAAACCGGAGTCTACGTTCTCTGAGTCGTTAGTTGAATACATTTCTTGCTATTTGTGATTGCTTTTTTGTTTTTTTTTGCGTTATTGATATATATTGTTTAGCATATGGATGTAAGAATGAGCAAATACGAGGTGATAGAAGGTAGGAAATGCTTTTCATTTGGAAAGATTCTACTATCATTGCTTAAAATAAGAAATTGATGTTATTGTTGTATTTACAACAACTGTATTCGATTTAATAAATAACTAAAAGTATGTAATAATTTAAGATTGAAACAAATTCTAAGTTTAAACATTATAAATATTCAATAAGCATTCATATATCCGTCTATTTTATCGCATTGTGGCAGGTAAATTAAAAGCTTGCCTTATATTATTTTGTATTAATAGTGCTATATTTTGCTATTAATAGTGTAATTATGTTCTTGTTTATTATTTGATTATAATCTTTGTCAATAAAATAAAATTTTATTCACTCTGTTTGTATTTGTTATTTTTTCATAACTTTACATTTTTTTAGCATAAATACATATATAGTAATGTTTTTTTAACAATGCACCCTCGATGGCCTTTAAATCTGTTTTTCTCCTTGCTCGAAACATTAAACGATTAGGAAAATTGAAAATTGAGATATTTTGAGCTCTTCGTTCGAATTAACGAAATCGTGTATTTATAAAAAATTATAATAAAAAAATGGTTTAATACCCATATTTGGATTCTACACTCCTTTTTATTAACTATTAGAATCAGTTCACCGCATTTATTAAAATAAATGGACCAGATCTGGCCACCAAAATAAAGCCAATTTACCATAGCTTTGAATGTACAGTCTGTTCCATAAAGTTTTGTACCTACCTCGTAGGGGGCTAAGCTCACCGGAAGTAGATCAATTGATACATAAAATATTTTCCTGAATAAATCTTGAAATATAATTTGTAGTTTTTGTGATGAATCAAATCTTAGTCCATGTTTAGAAAGAAAAGTACTTTTGAAATAACAATATTAATATTTGTCTTATCCAATTTTCATCTGAAGTGAACAACAAAAAATAAAGTTTAATAGGTTTAATTAATTTTAAAAATGAAGTTAATTTCCTAAATAGAAACTGTTTATATGTGATGTGTGGTTTCTGAATAAGGTAATTAATTTTTAAGTAATTCTCCCTAGAAAAAATGTAAATAGTTTTTAAACACACTAATATGACTAATTGTATCAATTCGTATAGTTTTGTAATATGATGATATCCAAAAATTATTTTAAATAGTTTTTTAGATGAAATGATTGAATTATTTGATTTTTAATCAAAATATATGATATAAATATGTATGTATATATTCATATCATATATTTTGATTACAAATATTTCAATAATTTCATAAAATTACATATAATATTTTCCTAAATAAATCTTGAAATATAATTTGTTGTTTTTGTGATGAACCAAATCTTAGTCCATGTTTAGAAAGAAAAGTATTTTTGAAATAACAATATTAATATTTGTCTTATCCAATTTTCATCTGAAGTGAACAACAAATAACATGGTTTCTATTTTGTATTCAGAATGAAATAAACCTTTCCTACAACATAAACTTACATTACTATCTTACCATGCAAAATTAAAGGTTCATTACCACCAGAGAAAAACAACCATAAAATTTGTTCATCTCTCTCTAGTTGAGAATCTGATAAAACTATTTTAATATTAGAATATTAAATATATTTCCACTTTATTTAGGTCCATTTTGAAGAAAACCAGTTTGAAGGAAACCGCAAAGATAATTGGAAGAAACTTAAGCCAAATGCCATTCCAACACTATATGGTTTCTATTTTGTATTCAGAATGAGATAAACCTTTCCTACACATAAACTTACCGTTACTATCTTACCATGCAAAATTAAAGGTTCATTACTACCAGAGAAAAACAATCATAAAATTTGTTGATCTGTCTCTCTAGTTGAGAATCTGATAAAACTATTTTAACATTAGAATATTAAATATATTTCCATTTTATTTAGGTCCATTTTGAAGAAAACCAGTTTGAAGGAAATCGTAAAGATAATTGGAAGAAACTTAAACCAAATGCCATTCCAACACTGTTTAATGTTCCAAATCCTCCACCAAAACAGACTATTAAACAAAACACAACGATTTAAATAGTGATAGTTTTAATATGCAAGAACAAGACATTATAACAGAAATAAATCAAGCACTAAAGTTGATAAAACTGAAATTCTACAAAATAAAATTATAGCACAACAGTAGGAAATAGTAAAATAAAACAAGAAGTAAAATCTCTTTACCATGCAACTTGCAAATGTAATGAAACTTTTATCCTCAGAACAGTTGCAATCTTTAGAAAATGACTTGGGACAACATAAATGGTCTAGTACGGCTATCATTTCTGGTCTAAAGTTACAATATATTTTAGGAGTAAATGGATACAAATATTTAAGAACAAACTATTCAACACCATCATACTGTACTTTGAATAAAAGAATTCAGCATATAAAAATTGATTTTGGCATATTTTCAGATGTAATTGATCCTCTACAAACCAAAGTTTCTGCAATTGAAAATCATGAAAAGGCCAAAGTAAAACAAAAATGTAGTTATGAATCAGGCTCAATTGCTAAAAAAACTGAAAGTTACATAATAAATTGAATAATTTTTTCATCTATTGAAGTTTTTTGCTTTTCTTAATTTTATATTATTGTACATATTTTTATTATAATTATTGTATTATTATTGTAATAGTTGTACATATTTCTTTAGAGTAGCAATTATTTATAAAAAACATTCCATGATTTAAAAGGAGGTAATATTAAAGAAAATTGTTTCTTTTAAAGGAGTTATATTATTATACTCTATAATAAAGTATATTCAAATATGAAAACTTTTTACATATAAAAAATCACCAAATTACTAAATATATGTTTTAAAGAATTTTTAAAGAGGCATTTATAACTAATTTTGTCAAATATGAAACTTAATAAAAATTTGAACATATCTGGAATAACAAAAATTAGCCTGTCAGAGTGAATTAATAATACTGTTAAATAAAAATGCTTCAATTTTATCAAAAATCTTTGCATAACTGTTTTTAATCGATGAGAAATCTCGTATAATTTTCTATTTGTCATATACACTTGGTCTCTACTGATTGCAAAGTACCTTGCGGGTTGCATCCTTACAGGAGAAATATAATATTTTATAAATATCCAATTTTAAAACGAAGCACATAACTTAGCGTATAAATTGTTTTAAAATGTAAATGTATCCATCATCTAATATCAGATCAGTTACTTAAAATATGGAATTAAATAAAACACTACTGATAATACTAATAATTATATTTTATCAAAATTACTAATATTTATTTATTATATCGACAAATATATATCTATATCAGGATAACCAATAGTATAGTACATGGTAAGTATTTTCTTTACGAATTGTACAAGAAATGAACGCTTATAAAAGTTAAATAGCTATTTTTATTAAACCGATAAATGTGCAAAGACCAAAAATGGCGGATGAGCATACAGTACACTCCCGAGTATCTGGCCTAATGTGGCGGAAGGGCAGGCCGGATAACAAAAAAGCCGGATAGGCTAGAGTTCTAAGTTATTACACCAGAGTCTAGTCGCTGTATAGCGCGTAATTTCTCCTCCATAGTCACTATTAACTTTTTTTATCACCCATTTTGAAATATTTACTGTAGTACACTTAAAAAAAACATTAAGCATACCCCAAGAACAATTTACGAATACTGTACGTTTATCACCCATTTTGAAATGTTCACTGTAATACACTTAAAAAAAACATTAAGCATACCCCAAGAACAATTTACGAATATGTACGTACTGTACAGTATTCGTAAATTGTTACTGTACGTACTGTACAGTTATAATCAGGAACAGCGGCAACAATTGAGGTCCGTTACACACTGACGAAACAATGAATAATGAGCAGAACACTGCTCTTTTCGTCACAACTTGTATATTGCACACGACACATAGGAGGATCGTAGCAGACGCCCGCTTCCAATATCTTTGCAATGTTGCCAATGCAACGCCTTGCCTTCCTCATTTAATTACGATAAAAGAAAACTAGATCGATAGTCACGAACCGAATACTCGGGAGTGTACTGTACCTCTTATTTAGAGCCCTACCTTTAGGCTGACGAGCACGAGTCGCGAGCCATTCAAGTTGGTACTTGTGCTAGTTACTATAGTAACTTTGTGTAAGTGGCGATCTTTCTGTTTTAAAGTTTGGACGATTAATTTATACATTTTAGCAATGCCTCAGAAATGTTGTGTACCCATGTGCAGAGGAAATTATGATAATGGGCCGAAAGTTTCGGTATTTTCGTTTTCTCTAGAATCAAATTTAAGGCAAAAGTGGCTTAAAGCTATACGAAGGGAAAAATTCTAAATCACAAAGAACACCTAGGTATGTATGATAAATTATTATCATTACTGGTAACCTCATTATTATATGCCACAATTTAAAATTACTAATATAAACTGGCATTAGTTAGTATTAAGCATTACAGCTAAATTTATTCTTAACCCTATTTCAGTTCCACGTGTTCCATATACTATTACAGTTCCACGTGTTCAAACTTTAGCGTCGAGACAAACAAAATAAAAGTTAATTATTTTGTTTCTAGAATGAATAAAATAATGTATCAGTGCAATAAAATCGAATAGCACTGTAATACGTGAAAGATGAAATTAAAACAATTGATACACAAATAACGATGTATCATTTACGAATTATATTTAAACCATAATTTAATTTTCTAACTTAGTCAATCTGAATATGGTATTAATGAACAAAATATTTAGATAGATATCAATATGCTAATACCTTAGCATAACAAAATTAATTTATTTAATGAAGCTTCATTTATAGAAGCGGTATACTGTAAGCAGTGTGACTGAATGATGACTCTGTCATTCGTTACACTATACTTCATAATATATTTAGAACGTAACACAGAAGTGTTGAGAGCTAATATTTTGCCCAAGGTTATAATTTTTCCTCATTATATAATGGGAATAAAATAATACAGATTTGCAGAAATTGTAAGTAGAGAAATCTTATCTTCCCTTTCTCAACATTTTTAACCTGACAATAGAATAAGTGTAAATTTTTGCTTGTTATAGGTTTGTGAATTGCACTTTACCGACGGAATAAAATAATACAGATTTGCAGAAATTGTAAGTAGAGAGATCTTATCTTCCCTTTCTCAACATTTTTAATCTGACAATAGAATAAGTGTAAATTTTTGCTTGTTATAGGTTTGTGAATTGCACTTTACCGAAGATGATGTGTGCCGTATTTCGGAATGCTACGACAGTAAAACTGGACGAAAATTGACAGCAAAGCTGCTTAAGCCATCACTGAAAGAAAATACTGTGCCATCTATTTTTCCTGCATGTCCGAAGTATCTTTCTTCAAAAAGAACACATCAAGAGGAACCAGAGACTAAAAAAGCAAAACGAGAGAATTTGCAATTAGAAGCCGCAATTGCTGACAGCTTAAAGCTTCAAGCTGAATTTCAGCAAAAACATTTATATTCTTCATTGGAAGAACTTCTGGAACATGTAAAGAATGTTCATTTACCCAATGATGTGACCATAATAAAAAATAAAAATAATGTTATGTTTCTAAAAATAGATATGGAGCCTGCACCAGTTGTTATGTATTCAGTAGTTGTGGGAAATGATTTACAGGTGGAAGCATATTTTAGAAATGTGAAGTTAAAAAAAATAAAAGATCTACAACTCCCAAGAAAAGTTAACAATATTAGTATGCTTTGTGATCTTATAATTACAGTGATGAGCAATGAAACAATTGATAAACCTGAGTAAAACAAAAACAACCGTGAACATTTCCTCCAGCTAAGTCAAGAGGTTTTATCTATGCTACAAAAATACAATCCTGAAAATGAGAAAACTATCATCCATTTTTATATCTGAGCAATTGTTGCTTTTGAAATTTTCCAAAAATAACAACAAATACAGTTCAGAACTTTTAATAATCTCATGTTTAATGATCTCAATCTCACCACATGCATATAGGTTTCTGCAAAACAGTGACTATATAATATTACCTCATCCCAGCACATTAAAAAGACTTTGCAGTACTTGTAATAGTGATCCTTAAATTAGAAGCATATGACTAAAATTTCTTAATGTTTGCCAAACAGAAGATTCAGTTTTTAGATCAACAAGCAAAATGTGTAACATTGATGATAGATGAAATCCACATAAAACCATATCTTGATTATAAAGGAAGAAATGTTTTAGGTATAGCTTATAATTGTGAGCAGGCAGCAACTTCTGCCCATGTCTTTATGATACAAAGTCTCCTCTCCTCATACAAAGATGTTGTGCATATACTTCATGTTAAAACAATAACTGCAGAGGCTCTTCATAACCAGATAATGAAAGTGATCAAAGGGTTAGAAAGCATTGGTTTTCAAGTTGTGGCAGTGATTACAGATAACAATGCAATTAACAGGAAATCAATGTCCTTTTTTGCTAAACCACCAAAACTAAGCATTGTATATCAACATCCCATAAATCAAAGCAGACCGCTTTTTTCCTTATTGATACTGTTCACATTCTAAAATGCATAAGAAATAACTGGTTAAGCCAAAAAAACTGGGACAATGCATGTATTTTCCAAATTTTATCGACATGCAACAAATGGAAACAGTCCTGCCTAAACTTCATCCAGCATCACTATTAACTTTGAAGAGGCTTCATGACGTTGAACATGATAAGTTGGCAAAATATGCCCATATGTTAACAACAAAGCTCTGTTTCCAAACAATATAGAGAGACAAAATGTAAAATTAGTTCTCCAGATTTTCAATATGCATACAGTAGAAGATCTTCAGCTAGCAGGTCCTTTATTTAACATTGATAACTATGAGTCTACTGCAGAGTATATTCGTATTATTGTTACTTGGTGGAATATTATTAATGTCAAAACTCTTTTCAAAGGCCAGCACAAGCATGACCCATTTCAAGAACCATTGACACAATCATCTGATGATGATAAAGAACAACTCTTGAAGGATTTTTTGAACTGGTTAGAAAGATGGGAAAGATACAAATGTGATTCTGGATGCTTCACCAAGGATACATTTACAGCTCTGAAGCATACCACCCATGCCAGTTTAGAACTGTCCAGTTATTTAATCAAGGAGCTAGGATTTTCTTATGTACTAACTGGCAAACTTCAGACTGATTCCTTGGAGGATAGATTTGGATATTATAGACAACTGGCAGGTGGACAGTATAATATCTCAATAACCCAACTGTATGAAATAGAAAAGAAATTGAGAATTCAGTCCATTCTTCCTCTGCAATTAAATTCTCATTTCCAAGATGTACACATCATGACGCCTGTAAAATCTTTAGAAACTATTAAAAATGTGAATAATCTTAAAGAAAATATCTTTGAAATATATGGTTCAACTATATCAGTAAGTGAAGAAGAACTTTTAAAAGTCCAAAACGATTCTCTTTTAGTTTTAGCCTATTTAGCAGGCTATTGTGTACATATTGTGGCAAAACAATTAAGGTGTACATTTTGCAAGACCAACTTAACTTTATATACTAGCTTTCTGAGTGAAACACATGATTTAATAAAGAGACTTGATCATGGAGGCCTTCAATATCCTTCTGAAGAAGTAATTACTATAATAATTACCAATTACATTGTGATTTCAAAACTGATTTCTTCAGAATTTGAAGAGCAGTTTTTAAGAAGTGAAAATCGGAGATCACTTGCAAGTAATGTAACACTTCAGGTATTACAAACTTTGGAAAATTGTTTACCTTTTAAATGTTGTGACAATGGTCATTCTGCAGAATTTCTCACCAAAGCAATAACATAGGTGTCTACCAATATATTTTTAAAATATTATTGTAAAAAGAAAAATGACACACTTATCTTAAGAACTCAAAAGCAAACGAAAATTAAAAACTGTAAATAATATTTAACCAAATACTGAGTTGTCATAAACGGTGAATAATATTTAAACAAATACTAGGTTGTCATAAACGGTAAATAATATTTAACCAAATACTGTGCTGTCATAAATGGTAAATAATATTTAACCAAATACTGTATTGTCATAAACTGTAAATAATATTTAAACAAATACTGTGTGGTCATAAACTGTAAATAATATTTAACCAAATACTGTATTGTCATTCTTATTTTATTTAAAATGTTTAATATCAGTTCTCTTTTTTGTACCTTTTTTATCATCTTTTATGTGTGTCATGAATAAAAAGTTATTCAAACCAATTAATGCGATTAATTTTATATTTCATACATTATTTTTCTTATAAATAAATTATGCTCAAAACTTAGTTTTCTAATTGTTTATTGCTATATTTTCTTTTCGTCTTTCTTAAAAAAAAACATTAAAAAATATCAATATAATTTAATTCATCGTAAAACTAGTGAAATTAATTAAATATTACAATTTATATAACTCCTTCGTTTGTTCTCAAAGCTCTGGATATACTGTATAGTCAACTGAGTCAGCCCAAATGCTGTGACGTCACTTGACCTGGTCAGGCTTTGAGTTATAGGGGGTGTTGGCCGGCCTACCAATAATTTTATCAAACAAATCAAATTCGATTAACAAATTATTTATTTTTCGATAGTCTAAATTATTATTATAAAAATAAAAATAATTTTCCACGAAAAAAAAATATATTATTGCATTCGATCATACTGGTTAGGGCCGAACATCGATGTGTATATAAATTGGATAGACTGCTCTAATGGTCATTTGTCAGCAAAAATATCGATGGGGCCGATCACCAGATTAATAGTGCTAAGAGGTATTGGGCACAGGAACTGGTACTATTGCTAACTGGCTACTGGTTAAATATGAGTGTTTACGTAACATCAGGACAACAGTTCCAGACGATTTTAATGCGGACAAAACAGGAAAATATTTTGTGTGATAATGGAAGATAGAATTTAAGAAAATTTTGGATATAACTATGTTAAATTTCTATTTAATGTGTTCATTGAATTATTTATCAGAATCGGAATTTTGGCGCTAGAGTAAAAAGTAAAAAATTGAGCCCTTCTAGAAGCAAACTAAAATCTTTAGCGATATTTTTTCTGCTTTTTCATAATCTTTACTAGGCAAATGTTTTGTTTGCTGTATCCTAATCCCAGATCTGCTCTTCGTTAATGATTTTTATTCTAAAGTACAGTATAGTTAAAGCGATCACACTTTTTCTAATCCAAATGAATATATTGTATCTTCTTTAGTTAATATTAAAAATGATCTTTTTTTTCAATCATTTTGAATTTTCACTCCCTATAAAAATAATCAATTTTTATCACGTTATAGTTTAATATGATATTGATTTTGACAAGTTATACATGATAGATTTTCATTTCAAAAATCATAGTGGACTCAAAAATTCACCCGGAAAGTGAATAAAGGGTTATAATGGGCTCCATCTGTATCAATCTTGAAAAATTTAGAAGTATGGAATCAGCAATTACTCCAGTCCTTCATATAGCTAGCAAACGCTGCCATTCTGAGACTTTATCCTAAAATTTCAGATAAGTGTGGCCACTACATATAATAATCTTCCTTGAGAAACCGCTGCATTAGGGCCGGCTCCATCGAGATACATGATAATATACAACACGCTATCTGTTTAAATTCTGTGCTGGGATATACTGGTCACTACATGTTTCACAATTTTTGTGATTGATTTTCTGACTAAAAATAATAAATTATTCCGTTTATATTTCTTATTGTCTTAAGTTTATCGAAGTTGATCTTATTGTAGTATATCATCATGACATTCTTCATAATTTTATGATTAATATATATCTATATACATCATCGATGATATACACAAATAAATAAATCAAGCAAAACCAAATATTTGATGCTTATTATATTAAAATTCTTTTTTATTATTATTATTAATCTATATAAGATTTTTTAAGCTGCTTCTACCACTTTCTGGACCACGAATCGTCACTGTAATACAAGTACAGTATATTGAGATTCTTTTTTATGTGAAGGCTATGACTATATAATGGCTGCGTTTGTATAAACATGGGCAATGAGCGAGTCATGTAGATAATGACTCAACCCTTTCGTTAAATAACCAGTGCCATTCGATTTAAAATGTTTGCAACCCTGAGTCACGACGGTAACGACTCCGCTTTAGAGCAACGTCGTTTGTCATGTGATTTGATCATTCGATCAATATAGCTGATGTTTTTTGTTCAGCAGATGGCGCAATTTTTCACTCATTTAAGAATACTAGCTGGTGGGATGAAATAAGCTCTTCCACAGACTGCCCATCTCTGCGCAGGGGTTAGTCGGATTTTTGGATGACTGGGATCGACGTGCCGAGCCCGGACCCCTTGCTAAATTTTTCTAAAGTTAGGAATCGAACCTGGATCCTGTAGAGTGGAAAGCAGCCTCTGCGCAGGGGTCAGTCGGATTTTTGGATGACTGGGATCGACGTGCCGAGCCCTTTATTTAGCCCTTGCTAAATTTTTCTAAAGTTAGGAATCGAACCTGGATCCTGTAGAGTGGAAAGCAAAGCGTTTACATGCTGCTAATCCGGCTGATGTTTGAGCAGGGCCGGCTAACATATGATTGAGCGGAACGTCTGCTTAGAACGCTGGCGCATTTTGTTATGTTATTGTATTAAGACACACTTATTTTACACATAATTTTAACAGTAAACAGCTTCTGTGGCCGTCCAATCCTCTTCCCATTGAAACTGACAACTTGAAGGAGCAGCAACAAAAATTTTCACTCGAGGTGCTAAAAGTTCTAGAGCCGGTATTATGTTAAAGTGTATAAAAGTGTTTTTGCATTTCTGCCATGATGCTGCCAAATAAATCAATCGTACTCGTTCGATAAACACTGACAGTCGCGATCCTGAGTCATGACCATGGTCTTTAGATAGTATGGTCTGGGCACTCGTTTCGAAGTTTGTACTGTCGTTCCTGTTAGCCACCAGATGTCACGTAAGTCGTATCTTGATTCAATTCCTTCAAACGTTTGCTCTTTTAATGGATACTATATTTCATAAAATTAATCAATCAGAAAATTTATTGATCTTTGGTAATCTCTTTAATCACATTATTGGCGGCCGGATGGCCGAGTGGTAACGCATTGGCGTACCACGCTGGAGGTCCCGGGTCTGGTCCCGGATTTTTTCGGGGTGCTGGGCCCGGCCCGTCGTCCCGGGTCTGGTCCCGGATTTTTTCGGGGTGCTGGGCCCGGCCCGGTGATTCCCGTCCTTCACCATCCGGCCCCCCTCCACGGGTGTGGGTGCAGCCCACCGTCCTTCACCATCCGGCCCCCCTACACGGGTGTGGGTGCAGCCCGTGGTTGGAACTGGCCCCGCCCCCTTAGTTAATCTTCCTGATTGGAAAGGGGCCATAAAATATGCAAAAAATAGGCTATTTCGGACGGCCGGATTGGCCGCGTGGAAATGCTTTGATTCAGTCTGTGGTTGGAACTGGCCCCGCCCCCTTAGTAATCTCCCTGATTGGAAAAGGGGTGTAAAAAAATTATATTAATATAGAAACGCATAATCTAATTCACACAGACGATATGCAAACCTTAGTAATCTCCCTGATTGGAAAGGGGGCGTAAAATATGCAAAAACAAGTAATCTATATCTTTATAATATATTTCAGTACATATGATTTAAGATTTTTGAATCACATTATTAGTGTATTTAATATTCTGAAAAGCTATTCTCGTTTAATTATTTCTTGATTGTTTATTTTATAAAATAAATCAATAAAATTTATTGTTTTAATTATTTATTTTAAGTAATCCATAAGTACGGAACAATTTAATTTAATTAATCAATTATAAAACGGTCCTTTTGGTTTTAATTACTTATGACAAAATGAAATCAATGATAAAACTTCATTTTACATAAAAAGAATATATTAAAAATTTTGGTATTATTACCGTAAATAACATAATCTTCAAATACACCGAAAACGTATGTTTCAGTATTATGACTTTGATACACCTCTTTGTCACTCTTGTTTTATTCAATAGTCGAGAACAACTTATCTCTTGGTTGCGCATATAATATTAGTGATTATATGCACCATTTTTGTTTCATTAATAACAAAATAGGTTAGTACATTATTAATAAAACAAAAATTCCCTACAGAACATCCAAAGTCATCTTGCAGACAAAAAAAATTAACACGTG